>JAOEGS010009351.1:90644-115913 GCA_025447755.1 Corythornis vintsioides | reverse complement strand
GCAAAGCAACAGAAAACAGCAAACGCGGCGAGCGACGCAGAACCCAAGAGAGGGGCGGGGGGGGGGGGGGGGGGAGGTAGGAGGGGGAGAGATTGAAGCCTATAGAGCTATAGCAAACCAGGTTAATTAGGACTGAGGGAGGACCTGTCATGCACCAATGTCAGGATTCTAAAAGCTGCTGTAGAAGAACAGAGCTCTGCTTGAGTCCCCATCCTCTTTCTCTTTTAAGTGGATCCCTGTGGAGTAACAGGGCTTAGGCAGGCAGCTGATGGCCCTGCTCAGAAAGCTCCTGCTGCCACCATAGCAGCAGACAGCACAATCAGGTGGCAGTGCCTGCTGTCTCCATCCTGGCGGGGAGGAACTGGGCACACACTACGGGAGGATTCAGTGGTGCTGTGTAGGGTGGAGCCAGATTAGATAGGAGCTGCAGGGATGAGGCAGGAACAGACAGGGGTAGAACATCTTTCTGTTGAGGTGCAGGCTGGAAGCAAGCCAGGTGGTAGTGAAAGGAGGTAGGGGGCCCTGGAGTGAGAAGGATTTAAAGGCTGACCCTAATGTGGGGCATGGGGATGGAAGTTGTCTGTGGGTTGGGATTTTTCTGCATTTGCTCCACCTGCATTGTAAGAAGGATCCTTAGACATCTGTATGGCTCTTGATGGCTTTCTCTGCTGCTGTGAATTTCCCTTTTGCTCTTCAGCTCCAGCTCTCCTTGTCAGAACTAGGTGTTTTGACATTATGTTTCTTCTGTCATTGTATGCAATAAGCCATTGCCCCTCAGCTTATTCCCCTCATTCTCCTTGATTAGCCTGTAGAAATCCAAACTTCCCAGCTTTATCCCTGCCATGCCATGTCTTCAGAGCTGAGGTTAAATGCCCTCTGCCTCCTGCTTAGAAAGAGCTCTGCACCAAGGAAACACCTTGGCTTTCAAATGGAGTCATGCTTGTACTGTCAAGATTTATTGGAGCAGATGCTGAGGGTGCCAGTCCTGTGCAGCCAGGGATTACGTAGCCCTGGAAATGGGAATGGGAAGAATGTAGAATGGGAAGCTGCAGAGGTTCACTTGCTCTGTGCTATTGGCCTTCTGGGTGCAGCAGCCTTGCTCTGCCTTGGCTGCCTCTCTGCCCCACATCCTCTACCCACAGCAGATTCTTTCCAAGTGGTGCAGGCAGAACCTGTCTTTTTTACTGAAACTGAACCCAAATTGGTGGCTGCAGTAGCCTGCAGGTTGGGAGGGCTGCTGCAGACCCCTGGCAGGAGGGTACCTACAGCACCACCCAAATTAACACAGTGAGAAATGCTGAGACTTGGGACTTTTTTGTTGGAGTTGCTGTTTTTCCTAAGGCAGGAAGGTTGGAGTTCGGGCTTCAAACCCGAACAGCACGGAGAGCAGCTCTAGTTCTACTCCTGGACTTCGTCATTGCTTTTTCTAACGTTGACCCAAAGGAAAGCACTACTTTCCTTGGCCACTAGATGCAGCTCATGCTGCACTGCAATCTGCTTTGGCATCAGTCTGGGGTTTTTTCAGTGGTTAGTTTTTTTTTTTCTGGGCCTTGCTGTTAAAAATTATTTCCCTTGTGTTTCTGTATGTATTTGGTGGGGTGTGTGTACGAATCTTTATCTTATAACCTTCCTGTTCCACTTGCCAACTCTCTCTCCCCCAAGTTTCTTCCCTGCTGCATAAGCTGTATCCCTTCTGAATGCCAAATCATCACTCCTCCTGTCTCCATACGGAAATATATTCAGCTGCGATGCTTTGATGGCCCTCTCAGAGCTAATAGAGAGGGAAGAAAACAGGTGAGTGAATGGGGAACACACTGATTTTTCAGCCTCAAGCTGAGTATAAAATTTTACACTGAGCTTTCCACCCCCTGTAATTTCATTTTCCCAAACAATTTTTATGCTGCAGGTGTTCCATGTCAATGCTGCCTCTCAGTTGACAGACTTCCAGGGGACGGAGCCTCTGGCTCCCACCTTCCACTGTGGATGGAAATCTCAGAACAGGGCTCGGGACCATGGGCTGGGGAAGGACTAAGGTCTCTGTTCTGGTTTTAATCCCACCCTGCCTATCCCAACAGGACAAGAGCAAGTATCCTTAGAGAACCAAGGAGTCTGCAGCCAGCAGCTGCAGCAGTTGGAGTCATGATTAAAAGCAGTTGGAAGAGCAGAAATCAGGCTGCCATTTCAAAAATCAAAACACTGAAGTTGGGACTGGATGTCTGAAAGGCAAAAGGGCTGAGGAACTGAAGGAGGGCAGATGCAGTGGGGCCCTTCCAATAGCTTCTAAGCTGAGGATTTACACATGGTTCAGAGGCAGCAGTGGTGGTGAAAGGCTGGCTGAGGCTGTGAAACTTCAGCTTTGCCTTGGCTGTTTTCTCTGGGAAGGTGGGGGCTGTGCTGAGGGAGAAGGGTTGTTCCCCTCACCTGCCCTAGCACTGCCTCTGAGAAGGATTTCCAGAAATACAGAAGATGGTCCCTATTATCCTCTGCTTGCATGTGATTTTCTTCTTGACAGTTTTCTTCTGCCCTGTACCCTCCCAAGCTGGATGGTCATTCCTTCTACTCTGCCTTCTGCTTGGCCCAAGGGTGCAGGAAGAAAAACAAGAGCCTGGGGAACTCTGCTCTTTCCCCTTGCACATTTGAAGCCAGCTCGTTTTCCTTGCTGGGTTTTTAGCTGGATGGTACCTGCAAAGAAAGAACCCCCTCAACCCCAGGTGACAGATGGGTGCCAGCCCTGGCCACCAGTGAGGCTGGATCTGTTCTGACTGTCCTGGGATGCAGAACATGCTCTCCTGGCTGCCACTGTGGCATCAATTCCAGCTTAGCAAATCCTATTTTCCTACACAATGAGCTTGTTTGCAATGACGATACTTTTGTCACTGTGACATAAACAGCCAGGGTGCTACAAATTACTGGCAGCTCCTGTGGGCACTTGCAGAGAACAGCTGGGGAGGGAGACCTACAGGCCTGGTGATTTTCTTTTTCTTTGAAGGCAGTGAGATGTTCCTATTAAGCAATTACCTCCTGGGAGAAGCAGCAAGGTAGCTGTGCTATTACTCCTGAGCTGGATCTTTTTTTGGGGAAAGCTAAAATTATTTCTTCATAATGCAGCAGATGAGATTGTTCAGACCTGCTGTGAAAGAAGCAGAAAGTAATGCTCACAGTTTGCAATTGTTCCTTGAGCTTCTGCTTTGGCACTAAAAAGGGGCTTCCTCCCATTAAATTTTTATTTTAAATTACAAATCCATAGATGTTCTCTCCAACTTGCTTGGACACAGTAAGCTCAGACTGGTCTATGTGATGGCTGGGGGCTGCCCAGCCTCCTTCTCCCTTGCTAGGGTCATGGGGACAGTGTGGGCAGCTCCCTGGGGCCTCTCTAAAGCCAGTATTGCTGTCCATTGGGGTCTCCTTTCCACCACAGATGGGGTTTAAACCAAGGGAAAAGCTTCCTAAGGCCTGAGCTTTGGAAAGTAGAGGGCATGTGTCTTCCAGCACTAGCTGTCTAGAGTGAGTTTCCCATCCAGACCTGCAGGAAGGGAGGATGAACAGCAGATGCTCCTGGCCTTTGGGGAGCTGGGCTTCAGGGCAAGGACAGCAAATACCTGGAGAAGTGACAGCAGGTCATCTCGAGTGTGCTGGATCAGCCCCCATCTGCCACAGCAGGAGAAGTGGAGCCTGGCTTTTGGAAACCCAGTGGTGTTGGTTTGTACAGGTGCCACCAGTCCCTCCCAGAAGAGCTGGGTCCCAGCCCAGCAGCCAGGCTGAGGGCTGTCCAGCCTCTCCTCCCTAACAAGAGTTTGATTGGTTTCATTTCCCATTGAGGAAAAATACGGCAGAAAAATAGAAGCAGATGTTTTTAGACAATGTCTAGGGCTCCTGGAGCTTCAAAGAGCTTTTTGATTGCATAGGCTTTAAAAAACATATAAAAGAGAGTTTTTCACTGTATTTTTACTAGGGCAAAAACCTCTTTGAAATTTGTACGAGGAGAGATTGTCAGACTGAGCCAACATAGGGAAAGCTTATTGCTCACAAACCACATTGCAAATCCTTTTCACTATATACATATAATTTTTTTTCTTTCATATACTGCCTTCAAGGCATGTTCTGCTCCTGCCTGCACTGGGCATCATGGGCACAGTAAGGAGGGCTGACAGAGGGCTTGCTTCCCTTCCTGCTGAGCTCTGCCAGTGCCTAGCACTGTTCCCCCTCAGCTGCATCCAGCAGACAAATTGCAGCTCTACCAGGTACAGCACAATGGTGCTTCCATCTGCACTTCTCCTTCAGACCTTCAGACCATATAGGAAATGATGGTGACTGGGGAAATTCCATGGTCCTCTGGGAGTGCAGTTTTCAGACTAAGTGCTGGTACAGCTGCGTTTCAGGAGGGTTGTTTTGTCTTTGGAAGAGCTGGAGGACTGTTGCTACTGCAGGGAGGACATGCAGACATGTATTTCTCTGCATTCCGAAGAATGGTTTGTTGTTTGGAAAATCCCATTTTTCTGACCATTTTGAGAACATTTCTCCTACCCACATGGGGATCTGAAACATCTTTCAATGACAGAGGGCAGGCATAGGGCTGCCACATGAAAACCTCATCACCATGCACAGAGATGCACAACTATCAGAAAATCCTTTCATCACCTTCACTCCCCTGTCCCTTCTGCATGGATCCCACTAGCAGCCTCTCCATGTCTTGCAAAGATTTCTCTAGGAAATAGTATGTTTTACAAAGTTACATTCAGAGTGAATTTTATTCTTCAATAACAGAAATTCTACCAAAATTGACCATCTTTATTTCTTTTCCAGAGACTTTGAACCATGCTCTCTACCTGCTTGGAAGGCTCCTGGGAAGGATGCTGCTGAAACAGGTAATGTGGATGAGCTGTGAACCTGGCCTAGTGCCTAGTGCAGTAGATGTCAACCCTGTGCCTCCATTTGCCAGCTCTAAAATGGGGATCATGTCAACCTGGTTGTTTCCTTACCCAGCCTTGGGGGCCTGTAATGCTCCCTACCCCAATGGGCATACCAGCAAAGGAACACACAAGTGACTCTTGAAATTACTGTCTCCTGCCCACCCTTCTTTCTCACCACATCTCCCAACTCTGGTATGAGGAGAAGCCTTTCCTGGGGAGCAGATCACATCCCTGAGCAGCTCCTGTGCAGCTGGAGCTCACCAGGCAGCTGCTGCTCTGGAGAGCTGCGTAGGATGAGGAAAAACGCCGCTCAGCTCAGGCCATGCTCCTCTTGAAGCACACTCCTCCCTGAGTGTGCTTCTGCCCAGTCCCAGAGTGGCACTTCTGCATTTGAGGAGCTGACTGCCATATTCCTCTTTCCTCTGGGGAAGCTGATAAGCACCTTGATGGGATCTGAAAGCAGGGCTTTTGTTCAAGCTCTTTATTGATGAGTTAATGAGTAAATGAGCTAATGAGTAAGGAGCTCTAAGCCCTGCTGAAAGTTCTGTGTCCTTAATAAGCCAGACAAGCATTAGGGTTGAAAAGTTCAGGTCTAGGGTGGCTTTTTGCTCTGTGGCCACCCTAGCAGGATATGACACCAGCAACCCAGGTCCAAAAAGCTGCTTTTCCACCCACTCTGGCTCTCCCTGGTGGTTCCTGCTCCTTGGGGAAGGGGCTGTGTTTGGACCAGGGGCTCCCTGAGTGGTTTGCACACCATGGGCCTGGCATGTGCCAAGGGTGTGTCTGGCCATGCACCTCTCACAGCATCACTATTATTGGTCTTTGTGTGTGCACTCCAGGCAGAGGACATGGGAGCTGGCTGGGCAGGCAGGCTGGCTTTTACCAGGGGAAAGCTCCTGAGTTTGCCTTGGCCTGTGGGAGCCTGTCCCTTGGGGCCCAGAGAGCTTCACATGCTTGTGGTTTTCAGAGGGTTATTCTTGTTTCTCCCTGCACTCATAGCCAAGAAAATGGACAGAGATATGCCCTGCAGCAAGTCTGGGGCTCCCAGAAGCACTTTTGTTTATGAAAGTCACACATTTCTGAGGCCAGCTAAAGGCAGATATTGTAGAAATGCTCCCATATGTCTCCCAGGGCTTTCCCTGTCCCTTTGCTGAGCCACCTGACACAGCTCTCCCAAAGCACCAGTGGTCCAGCGAGACCACATGTCTTCAACAGTAGATTGCAGCTAAAAATGATACTTTGGATGTTTTTTTCACTCTCAGCACAATTTCTCACAAGCATAGCTTTTAATTTGATTTCTTCTTGGCTTGTTTCCTCCTGTGGTGTACACACATCTTGCAAGCAATGAGGAATTTGGATGTCACTTCTCATTTCCCCTCAGCCTTCCCGATCCAAATCCTGGTTATCCTTTTTCTCTCAATGTGGAGAAACAGAACAGCATGTTTGGGACCAGCTGTGTAGCTCTCAGCCAAAAGCTGAGCAGGAAATATCTTGGGATGAGCACTGGGTACTCTGTGCTGTCTCTTACCCCATTGCCAGATGACTGGGTGCCTGAGGAAAAGCAGTGGGCTGCGTTAGCTGCCCTTTCCCTTTTTGTTGCACTTGTGGAGTGACCAGCCAGCAAACTTGTCCTTCCCTTCCTGCAAGAGAGAGAGCAGCATGCATGGCTTTTCCAAGAGGAAGGCTTCCTTGTGGCTACGTCCCTCGCTGCATCTGCACAGTGGGTTTCTGTGCTGTTTAGCTGGCTGGTCTGAAACCATGGCATGGTTATTTATTGCTTCTCTCCATTAATATGTTCTCCCTCACCCCATCTCCTTTCTCTCCTGGCAGCTGCCTGCATGCTACATGTTTTACAGATGGAAGGAGCTGGTAGGGAGCCACTGGTACCAGTGCAAAACCAGCCCTGGCTGCAGAGGTTGTTTTGCCAAGGAGGACCTGAGGCAGAACAGCATTAAAATCTGCAGAGGAGCTCTGCTGTGCCAGTCTAGATTGCATGAGCTTACACTGCTGGGCATGGGAAATATTCCCATTCCTTCATGTAACATTGCAAAGAAAGCTGAACCTGTGGCAGACATGAAGTCAAAACTCCCAGAAACCTATTAAGCAGCTCTTAGGATGTGTCCACAGTCCTTTCCTGGTGTCCTCCTTGCAGATCTCTCCATCTGGGATCAGTTTGCTGCCTCTTGCTGCAGCTACTTCTGGGATGCACAGGTGAGCCAGGCCAGTATTTCTCTGCCACATATTTTTATAGCTTAGGTTATAACAAGTCATGTAGCCCTGGCTCACAGGAGTGTCCTTCTACCCCTGTGTTGTTCTGGCTGTGTTTTGGCAGGTAGGCAGGCAGGATGGGGAGAACTGAGCAGCCAGGCTGAGCACCATGGCCAGGTGCTTGTGCCACAAACATACCAGGCTTTGCCTACTGCCAGGAGCAAGTAACACCCAGAAAATCACTCTTCATAAGAGCACTCCACCACAATCTTAAAAACACAAAGACTGTACAAGAAGAAGTATCCACAGTGACTAGGAGCTGGTACAGGGAGTGCAGCAGGTGATTAAAAAAATTCAACTCCCTACCTTCTTAATAATCTGAAAAAAACCTGGCATATTCTCAGGGACTGCAGAGTTGAGTATCTGGCTGATGGTGCTGATTTAATTACAGGCCAGCAGGTGGTGCTCGAGTAGAAAAAGGAAAGAATTTAATACAGTATTCTCACCCTATGTACAGTGGCAAGTGGCGTTTTATTCCCAACTCAAGTCCTGCTCCAGACCTTCAGACAACATTTAGCAACTCAGTATTGGTGTTTTCTTCCTTTCTGCTTCATCCCATCTGCCCAAGGAGCCCACAAATACTCATAGCATGTGAGAGGACTGGGAAGTACCCATCAGTACCAAGTTAAAAAAAAAAACAAACAGAACACATCTAGTCCAAAGGATCTACTTGGTCCCATCTCCGTTGAAACTGCAGGGGGGCACAGGCCAGTCCAAATGAGTGTCTCATGCTTGGTAAGCTGCAGTTTTTTTCCCAGCTGGAATCATTGTTTCCAAAGTTTTATACCAAAAAATGTGGAAAATAATGAGCTTGGGCCCTGTTGAATGTTTCATGCAGGAGAGAGAAGGGGTTTCTCTTGTTCTCCTTTTAAAAATACAAAGAAAGGGGTTTTGTGTCATCCACTTTTTCCTGCAGAAAAGAAAAAAAAAAAAAAGACAAGGACCTACTCAGCTGGTTCCCACTAACAGCCCATACTAAGCAGATGCAAAAATATCAGGTTTATGCATTCTGTAGCTCTGGCAAGTTGCTGATCTGAGTGGTTTCTGCAGGTGCTAAAACACAGTACACAGGCACTGCCTCTGCAGGGCTTGCAAGCTCTTTAAAGGAATGTACAGACCCCTGCAATTCCTGAACTTCAGTGAACAATGAGAGCCATTTCTCTCTGGATTAGGAGAGAAAACCTGTAAAAGGCACTTTCATAAACCTGTTTCCCTGCACTGAAAACACAGAGTGGAGCTCTGCAGCTTCCCTGTGGTTGCTCTGGTTTCTGTGATACAAAGATGTTTGTGCTCAACCCTGCCTGGGCAATGGGAGCAGCAGGATCATATCCAGGCAGCACCAAGCACCCCCCAGCTGAAAATCAGCCTTGTTAAAATGTAAGCTGAACGCTCAGCAGGAGGTAGTTGTGGTTTTGTTACTCCTGAAAAGAAAGGCCAAGGTAACTAGGTAATCCTAGGAGTGCCTCTTTCCTCTGATCGATGAGGGTAAAGGGCCCGAGTGCCCTGGGAGCAA
The DNA here is from genome assembly GCA_025447755.1 of Corythornis vintsioides. NCBI lineage: Eukaryota > Metazoa > Chordata > Aves > Coraciiformes > Alcedinidae > Corythornis > Corythornis vintsioides. Next base: position 107,222 of record JAOEGS010009351.1, on the reverse strand, counting down.
TCTCTGCTGGAGGAGATTTTCTGCTGGTTGGAAAGCAGAGTATCTCCTCTCCCTCCTCTTGTTGAAATTCCCGACACGAGCAGACAAGCCTGATTAGAGTCAGTATATACTGGTCCTTTAGGAGCAGAGCAGACAGGGAAGACTGTCAGGGAAGAAATTGCTTCCACTGGTAATTTATGCAGTTATTCTTTTTTTCTCCCTATGGAGAACATAAAATACTTCTGCTAGAGAGGAGATGAGCCACTTCAACCATCTGCAGAGATCACCCAACACAGATTGCTCAGGGGCCTTAAAGCAGGTTGGGCCCTTTGCCTGTGGTGGTACTACCTGTGTATTAAGCACATCTATCTTGTTGGTGTGGGGATCTCGCTCATGTCATGGTCTAGAAAAGCTGAATAAAATAAAAAGCAGAACATCACAAGGTCCATATTCTTATCCTAGGGAGGAGGTGAAAAGACAAGCGTATTAAATGATGAGCTATTCTGTTTTACTCCTTGGTAAGCTGTTTTTCTGATCCTTGCTGAAAAGACACAGTGCTGTCATGGATCAAGCCTGGTTCCTGTCAGTGCTGCAGATGGTTATGCTGCTTCTCCTGCTACATTAATGCTGACAGTCATGTATCACTGAGAGGCTTGCAGAATCCTGTGTGTTGTGTGTTTGCACTGGGGAACCAGTGCAGGAACAGCAGACAAGGCACCTGCGGGGCTTGTAGACAATGGTTTGTGGTGCTTACTGGCACACATACACATACAGATACCAAGGACACAGTTTTGAATCTCAGTGGTGAGCCTGAATCTCACCGGTGGTGAGATTGTGCTCTGGACCTCACCAAGACCCTGGGTGCTCCCACTGCTCTTACTGGACAAACACAAATATAATACTTGGCGTCTTCTCAAATGCAAAGTGGCCAGTGGTTACATGTTACAGAAAGGCAGCGTGGTTGTGTGGCCCTGGAAAGAACCAAATTCCCCCAAGTCACAAGAATATGTCTCTGGCATGGGGACACCCTTTGTTTCATGCCAGTCTCTTACAACCCATTGCAGCAGCACCCTCCCCACCTGGTCCCTGCCTTTCCTGGTCTTACACAGCACACCTGATTGTTAACTCAGGTCTTGTGCTGCCCCTGCCATTGCTCAGGTGACAGCCCAGGACATGGCATGTGTGTTCCTGCATCAGCTGGGCCTGTGCCATTGGTGCGGGTCAGGGAAGGGGAGTCCTTCCAGGTGTTCATCTTCAGCTGTCCCCTCAGACACCACTGATTGTGTTGGTGATGCTCAGGCAATGCCCCCAAGGAGATCATTTCGTAGTGTCTTGGGAGGTACCTTTTCCACTCCCTTATTTCCCTTAGAAACAGAGGCCAAGTGCTGCTGCACAAGACAACCACACAGTGTGCTCAGCTTATCTGGGAGATAACATTTTATCAACATGCCAAGAGCTACAAATAATGAGGCACAGAACAGATGAAGCCAAGTGTAGTAACCGGTATGCACCATCTTTCCAAATCCTGACAGCAGTGCCTTGCAGGGAAGAGCACACAAAGAACTAATGAGTAAATACACGGGAGCCAGGCAGGGCCAGCAGCATCCCCAGACACTTGGTCTGTTCTTAACAAACCCCACAAGCTGCTGCTGAACGTCAGTGGAGCTTACAGGGCATCTCAGTCACCTGTGGCAAGTTTTACATAAAATTTAAGGTTTTCTGAATAATTAAAGACTGGACCTTGAAGGTCCCCAGAGCCAAAGAGAGATGCTGGTGGGGCCTTGAGCAGATTTCTGCTGTTGGCCTGTGTCGTTTTCTTCTCAGCATTTCCTTGGCCCTGCCAAGCAGTGACAGCAGGACCCTTTGCTTGTGGAGACATTAAGGACAGTGCAAATGGCCAAAGCATTCACAAGGAGCCAAAGCAGTCACAGATACAGGGGCAATAACACAGCCCAGGACACCTCCCTTGCTAGCAGACATACAGCAAAAACCTTGGGAAAATTCTGCTCGCTTCAGCCCCTTCTCCCTGGGCTTCTCAGGAGGGGCAGGTGTTTCCCAAGGGAAAGAAGGGAGCTCCAGTACAGAGCAGGGGTTACCCGTGGGGCTTGGCAGTGCCAGCAAGCAGAAAGGCTCAGCCCAAGAGCGGCGTGTCCTTGGTAGGCAAGAGGGAAACATCTGTGTCTGTAGGAGACTCCGCTCTTGCCAAGAGCAGAAGGCTCAAGCAAGAGGGAAGAAAGTGTTATGTGGGCAGAGAACTGACATCTCCTCCATAATGCATGCCTGACAGAGAATGGGCTAAGGCTTTAAACATGAGATGGCAGAGCCAAGTCAGGGCAGAACCTGCTCTATCACACTAGAAACTGGGTGGTCTTGTGACTCCTTAAATCTCCTGGGATTTTTGGTGGTGATGTTATCTAAGAAGAATTGAAGAAGAGCCTGATCACTCAGCTAAGGTTCATTTTTTTTTCTTTCTTTTTTTTCTGGTTAAGAAGGAAATAATTTTTATTTATTACCATTGACTAAATGCTCTACCTCATTACTGGCTGCCATTTCTCACACAGAAATAAAGCTGAACATTAGCCATAATTTAGCAGACTGCTGCAGATTGTAGTGCTGAGGGCAATTAAGCCATGCAAAGCAGTCAGTCCCTCTGCCACCCCCTCAGCAGGGCTAGGCATGGTGTTAGATGCCAAATCCCTTTCCAACCTCATAAGGCCAGGAATCAATGCAATCCACGCTCCCCGTAGCTGCTCTGCGGAGAGGCTTAGCTCCAACTTTAAAGCAAATGCTGCTGTGAAAGGAGAGCTGTATATCTTTTCAAGGCACATTTTACCTTGTCAGTGACTATAGCATTAACATTGGCAGCTTCCCAAGCCCTCTTGCCTTTCCAATTTAAATAAAACCAGAACAACAGCGACGCTGGAACTGCTGCTGCTGTCACTCTCCCTGGATCCCACTCTGCTGTCAAGGGTCAGGTAACTGTGCCGGTCAAATCACAACCCTCCTCCACTCCAAGGTCTCCAGTCACATTTTTGGAAAAATCCAAGCAAATCTTTGCACAATCCATCACACCTGGACTCGGGTTTTTTGTAAGGAATCATTTTGTAATAATATAACACATTTTCAGCGACTTCTTGCCCCCTAGGTATCCTCACCAAGGCCAAGAATTTATTAAGGTGTTTAAAAAAAGAGACATTTATACTCATAGGAAGGATATCCAGGAGAATAGTCGGCATACACAAGACTGCAGACTTCCAGAAAGGATATAAACTCAGTCAAACATTAATAAACAATAAGCTGCTTTCAGCTTTTGCTCTTTCTTTCCTACCATGCCTGCTGACAGGAGGTAAAAGCTTTCATTCAGGGAATTGGGACAGATGGTTATTGCGTCTAAAAAGAAAGAAGGAACACCAGTTTCTGGTAGAAATTCAGATAATCTCAGAAACATTTGCAGGCAAAATTTACCCTGATGGAAGTAATAGAACTTTTGCCTTAGAGATAGCAAAAATCACAGAATCAGATAGTGGTTGAGGTTGGAAGGCAGCTCTGAAGATCACCTAGTCCCTACTCACTGCAGGATTGCCTACAGCAGGTTACCCAGGACCATGTCTAGTTGGGCTTTGAACATCCACAAAGATGGAGACACTACAACTTCCCAGGGCAACCTGGTTCAGTGTCCAGCCACCCTCACAGTAAGAAAGTTGTTTCTTATATTTAAGTGGAATTTCCTGTGTTTTTTGTGCTCATTGCCTCTAGTTCTTTCAGTGGGCACCACTGAGAAGACTCTGGTTGTGTCTTCTTTTCTTCCTACATCAGGTATTTATGCAGCCCTTGCTCCTCTCAGCCTTGACAGCATTCCTACATTTCATCGCTTCAGGTCCTCTGAGCTCTGATGTTCCTGTCCAACAGAATAAGAAAACAAGGAGAAGAAAAAGTCTGAGGGCTGTGTAAGCAAAGAGGGAATTTGGAGAGTGCATCTAATTAAGTTATTGGTGAACAAAGCCAAACACCTTTACAAAATGAAAAGATCATCTGCGAGGCTGGCACTGAATCAAGCTTCCAAAATTAGTCCAGAGAGGAAAGAGGATAGATAAAATAGCAGCCAAGGAAAAGCCATTATTGCCAGGACAGGCAGCTGCTTTCTCTGCACTGCAAGCATTGGCTGTGGCTAGAGACAGGAAGAGTTGCATTAAGGGCACCAGAGATGATGTGAACCACCATCCTTGAATTGAAAAACCATGAAGAACCAAAAGGCCTGGAGGTGAGTTAATAGCAACAAAAACCTGCTGGGCCACCCACTGTTTTGATGAGGCTGAGGAAAACCAAGGAATCTTACACTGAAGATGAAAAGTGCAGCCATGGAAGATGAGCTCTTTGGCACAGCATTCAGCCAAGTACCTTCTTGGACTGTGATTCCCAGAACCTGACCATGAGATAAGCTCATGTTTCTTTTCTAGGATTTGGCAATTCAGCTGTTCCCAGTATAAGCCACATGGGTAAGGAGCACCAGATGAGTGACTTGGGTGTTGAACCTAATGCTGACAAGGGAAATGGATGGACTGCTGTCATCTTCTACTAATTTATTTTTATTTTGCCCAGCCTGGAAACAGGGAGAAGAGCTGATTATTCACTGCTCTGGCCCTTCATGGACCCATTTGCCAAAAGTGTCAGAGTTCACTCCAGTTTCTGGGAGCAGCAGTAGACTTTTATCTAACCACTAATTAAAGGTAGGATGTGTTTGTCCTGTGTTTTCCACAGATACCACTGAAGTTTTGGGCTGCATGAATGAACCTGAGGTAAAGCTTGTTGCTGGCCTGCTCTTCATAAGCAAACCAAGCTGAAGGGACCAACATCAGCAGTACCAGCTGGGTGGATTAGAGTCATAGCTTCTCCTTGTATCTCCTGGCCAGAGCAACCACAAATGAGCTGCTTCTTGCCTTGGGCAGGGTATGTCAACACTGGGTGAACACTTGAGCTACTGGCTGGTCCACACCTTTGCCGTGCTGCAGGAGGGCTCAGCAATACCTGTTTTTCAGGATGAGGAGTGAGATTGCAAGCCAGCTCAGTGAATACATCCATTTACAGTAACTAAAGGATGAAACCAATATAATAACCTTCCTACAGGTCATTAACTGAAGATAAATGCCATGCAATTACGAATATATCTGATATTTATTATAATGGCACCAATCATAATGAGTTAAGTCAGTGTTTAGGTGAGTTATTTCCATAGGTAATTTAGTGTAAGTTAAATTTTCCTTTACCAAATCTGTTTTAGAGCCCATAACTTTATCTTTAATGCATGATGTATCACTTAATGACAGCTTTTGGCTGTGCATTAGTGAACTCCCGTTGATATAATATTTCTTCCAGATAATTTTCTTAGTAAAGGAAATACAGGTTTTATATGTGATTTCATGTCAGGTCTTGAGAGAGGGTCTGAGTGTGAAAGTGTATGTATATATTTATCTGTGAAGGAAGTGAAGGTGAATATTTCAGATCCTTTCAAGACACTCCCCCAGCAATGCTTCTGCTTGCACCTGCTCAAGGACGAGGGATTAAAGACCACGGCTGTGTAATTGGCCTGAAGGTAATTTTCCACCCATGTCAGTGGTAGTGGTGCTCAGATGCTCTTTCCTGAAGTGTAACCACTACAGATTGAAACCATGAGGATGATCTTATGTTTTACAGAGTTTAGGAGAGGCTGAGAGAAGGACAGGCTTATGTGACCTTCAGGAAACAGAATTAGTTCAAGATTAGAAACCTTATTCACAACTCTCTTCAGAGTAATTAAAGTGTGATCAAAAGGGACATCGAGAAGCTATATAATGCTTCAAGTATATAATTAAAAAAATTACTTCTCTTGCTGATTATAGAGCTTTGGAGAGACAGGCCACAGCCACCAGCTAGGAGCTAGATATGGTATGGAATTGAAAATTAAAACTGAGTCTTCAAAGAATAATGAAGAGGACATCTGGGATGCACAAGTGCACGATAGGTGCAGAGCAAGGGTTTCAAAAGTCCTTGGAGGTCATTTGTTGGAGGACACTGAGAAGTGCCCTTTTCCTGTCTCCTGCACATCAGTATTTAAAAATATTTATTTGGATGAACATTTTCTAATGCATTTCAACTTCTTTCCTATCAAGAAAGAAATGTACTTTAAAAGGACCGCTCAGTTGCAAATGTCTTCTTACAAAGAGATTTAAAATGTAATATTTTTGGAGGAAAGAAATTAAGCTTTTTTAGCCTCAGAAGTTACTTTCAAAATCATAATGCTGGGTCTCCAAATGAAACTAATGGAACTAAGATTTGTACTTGCTACTGAGCAGCAAATGCCAGCAAGGTAATGCATTTTGTTAGGTCCTGGCGACAAGAACATCTATTAGGAAAGCTGGGAAGGTCAAATGTGACATAATGAAACCTCCCAGCATGTCATCTTTTTGCAGCCACAATGCTCCTCTCTGCTCCTGTGCAGGGAGCAGACACGCGGTGCCGTGCCCGGCGGGGACACTGCTCCTGGAGCTGGGGATGGCGTTGGCCAATCTCCACTCTGCAGGGAACAGCATGTCCCTTCTCTAGTGTCTCATGAATAATAGATATCATGACAAACTTGTTTCAAAACTTGATCAAAACCATGTTCTGCACTGCCCGGAGGTCGGGTTCTGCTGTTTTACCTGTGTGGCTGCCAGCAAGGTGTTCTCTGACGCTCTCTGCCTGGGGCAGCTGAATTGTGTGCCTCTGAGCTTCTCGTCTTTCCCTGTATTTGGGCTTTTCAAGATCTCCCAACCCTTTTGCAAAAAGGAATTACAGCATCTTCCCATTAATTTGTGTAAGTTCATACAAAGCTCCTGATACCTTAATGCCTTTATGAAATCATACTATTCTTACACAGAAAGCTTAGTTCATTAAAACACCTACATGGGCAATGTCACAAAGATCTGCACAGCTTGAGTTCCCACTTGGACTCTTTTACAGAACCACAGTCTCAGTACAGCCCTGAATATGACTGAGTTACAGGCTCAGTAACAAAGGAGCATGTTGTGATGGAGCTGCACATCCAATATGGAGTCAGACTCAGTCTATCACTGCACTGATGAACCTGCATTAGCTGTGCTGTTTATTGGAGATGTGTATCCAAACCAGGTTATATTTCAATGCAAAGGCACCATGTGACTGTGGCAGTGGCCTGCACTGCTTCTCTGCAGAGATGTTCACAAGTTGAATTATTTACAAAAACCTCTTAACATTCACACCTGAAATCTCTATGAAATGAGCGAAGACATTTCTACACTGTGGCCCACCATCATGGTGAGATTCTTGCTGCAGGGAGTCCTGACTGGCTTTGGGTGCAAAAGTTAGAATGACTGGACAGTAAAACAAATGGTTTTTAACAACACAAAACATTTTAAGTTTTCTGCCAGACGGAGCTCAGCATGTTTAATTAAGGTGTGTGAGCTTGAAGAAGGCTAATCTCTGCTGCTGAGTCTAATTTTCACTGGTTTATTAGATAATACAGAAAAAGACAGATTGAGACTCCTTTTTTCCCATTTTCTTTCCCTTGTCACCAGCAGTGGGGGTGGGGGAAGATAAAATCCCTTCACATGAAATCATCTTAATGAAGAAGCAGAATCAGTGCAGTTAACTGGAGGCACAGCTGCAAACCTCACTGTGCACACCCAGGTCCCACTTTCTGTTTCCCTAGCAAGAATCTTTCCAGAATGAATGCTTGGGCTAAAGTTCATAATTAAAGCTGTAAATCTTGGCTCACAGCTAAATTTGCCTGCACGCAGAGAGTGTAGGAGGAAAAGGAGGAGAGTCTATCTCCCTCCTGGGAAGCCTTGTTTACTAGGATTCTGTAGGTTTTCTTATGCTGGTGGTGCTTATGGGGTTTGCAAAGAGACAGGTACTGAAAGCATCCCTGTATGGAGACTTTGGGGGCACTGTAACCATCAGCAGTGCTGGTTGGTTTCCCTTTGGCAGCAGAGCCCTGCCACACAGAAATATTGGTGGAGCCAGATGTCTTCACACGGGGTTCCCAAGCCAGCAGAGAGACTGGGGGGTGATCAGGGCCGTCCTGTTGCCACAAAGCACAGATGATGCTTCAGAGTGAAACACTTCGCTGTGCAGTGACCCATCCTCGCTACCACTCCTACAGCATGACCTGAGAAAAGCAGGGTGCCAGCAGGTCTCTTAGCAAGACCTGATCCCTTAGGAGGTCAGGGGTTACTCATCAATGATGGCCGTTTAATTCCAAGTAATCTGCTGCCTGTAATTAATAGCTGCAGTTGCATGTGTTGTCAGCACAAAACTGGTGAGCAAATCCCTGCATTCTTAATTCTGTAGCCTGTACTAGGACTAGACAGAGCAGAGCTCCTGCCAGGGATGGTCCTGCTCGCCCATCATGTAGCCCAGCTCATCCCCTGCCGTGGGCAGAGCTCTCCCACAGCCCTGCAAATCCTCCTCTGGGGATATCTTGACGTGCCCCAGTTATTGACAAAATGAAGTAGAGCAGTGAATGTTTACCACATCTGTGGGTGTAACACACTTTCTGATAGATCACCTGAAATTTAGATTACTTTTTTTTTTTTTTCCCCAGAGGGAAATGGCTTATCTAATTTACCAGAAACTATGATCCTCTCTCACATACTTCTGATGGGGCTGCTTGTATGCAAATCCCTCCTTATCATTCATCCATAATATGTCTAAATGTGGCAGAATTGGGTTTTATTAATGTTTGTGTGCCCGTGGCACGGGGCTGAGTCACCACTTGTGGTACACAAAGCAAGACAAAGCTGCAGAGCGTGTCTATTAATAAACATGATAAATCCATACCTTTGTGAGTAAAAGTTGCATGTCTCTGCTGAAGAGACAGCCCTTTGTTGAAATAGTGATTTATTGCTATTAAATTGTGTGATTAGCCAAGCTTGGAAAGCAGACCCAGAAAATCTCACGGCTCCCTACTCACAGGATGAGTATTGCCAAGCACGGAAATGCAGGAACATTTTATCAAGTCAGAACTTCAGAAGGAACCATTTAATTCCAAGGTCAGTTCCTGATCAGGCGGATGTGGATTTTCAGTTGCAAAGTATTGCACAATTTATAATGAAGTTTATATTTGAAATGCTAAATGATTCACACACGTGCTTCCCCCTCTCCCCCCCAAAAAAAAAGAAAGCCAGGAGAAATGCTGTGATAGAGCCAAATTATGTAGCATCAACCAGCCATCTGTTGTGCACTGGGGTTTGTAATGATCAAGGTGAAAACTTTGGTAGGCTGTAAGAACAAAGAATTACAACATCCACTGTCCCTGCAGTAAACACTTTGAGAATGGTCACTGTGAGATAACATCACCACTCAGTTCAGTCATATTGTGAGCAAACCTGAGCACCTGATGGCCAAGGTGTGAAATTCAGCCAGGAGATGTTATTTGTATATACAACCAAGCAGGGCTTTGTAGTGAAGATCTGTTGAGTTTTGGAAATAAGGGGAGAATCCCCTATATTAGAGTGAAAACTGTTCTCCTCCAAATCACCCCTCAGAGCCCTGGAGAGGGCTGTGCTTTCTGTGCTTGCTGCTAATCTTTACATACATTAGTAAATTAACTTGCTTTTGGAGCAGGTCCTTTATGTGGCCACTCGCCCTTTGCTGGCTCAATTTATTTATCTCAGATATATCAATAAAGTAATATGAGACCATCAAACTTCTCATCAAATTAAAATTCAGTGAAACCTCTTTGGGTGGCTACCTTCATGCTCCCATTTCAAAAGATTCAAAGGCAGTGTTTTCTTTACTTTTCCTCCTGAAAGATTTTTTCTTTGTGTCAACTCAGAAGATGTGGGGTTTTTTTTTACAAACAACTCCATTTTTAAATGGTTGCTCTTAGTTTTCTCACTGGGGTTGACATCATTCTTTTGAGGTGGTCACTGATACACTTTGGCCTTAGAGGACTGAGGCCACCTGGGCTTCATAGAAAGGAACCAACCAGATCTTGTTGGTTCATAATGAGCAACCCAGGCTTTTGTCATCTCCATCACACCTATGGAGGAGCAGGGAGATATGAACTGTGTATTATTTACCCATAGACAATGGCCAGAGAAGGAACAGAGGAGAGATTTTCTGCTAAGATGCAGCTGGTTTTTATTTGCCTCTTCACGAATGAGGTTTTATCTTTTTATTTAGTTATTTTTTTTACACAGGATGCTCTTTCACCATGAATACCAGAGAAATGCAAACAGCAATCTGTATGCTGATTACACAAAGATCATCAAGATGCTCTGGATGGATGATCTGCAGACTAATGTAAAGACAGTGAAGGATCTGCGAGCTTGGATTCATTTGACATGTTGCAAGCCCTGTGGCCAAGGTCAGCAGGTACAGGCTGGGTAAGATTTCATGAACATAACTGATTAAATCCTGCCAGTCAGGCACCAGCCAGAATCCTACGAAAGGATGCTCCTTATGCCAGCTTCTCTGCATGAAAGCAGATTGCAAAGCATCAATCTGAATGCACAGCTCTGTTACAGATTCAGCTCATTTCACGGGGTTTGACTCCAGCTGCTGGGAGAGGCTGGAGTCACGAGGTGCTGGGCTCACCATCTGTGCCACCACCCGAAAAATAACTGACTGTTGCTAGTGCAGCCCATGGTGCTGTAAAGGCTGGCAGCCCACAGCTCCACAGAATCCATAACCTTGTGGTGGGAGACTTGTCTGTGACTGGTGAAGGTAGAAATCAAGATTGACTGCACTCTCTCTGTCCTTCCCCTTCCCAGTACCTGCTGAACCTGCTTCCCAGCATCAGACAAGTTGAAGAGCAGTGATGAGACCTAAGAGGTTTTAAAGAATTTTGGTCTTAAGATAAGCAGAGCTACCCAGATCATGGGAACAAGAGCAACCACAGCAGGAGGCCAACAGTTATCTGCTTAATTGGACTTGGGCACAAGCAAATGAGTACAGGCTGCCAGCCAGGCAGGGAACACATCACAGCTGGCACAGCTGCCCCAACTCGACCCACTAGAGGTTAAAAGATAGGGGGAGTTGAGGGTTACCACAGTGCAGGGTGCTGAGCAGAGCCTTCATCAGTTGCACTGCTCATGGGCTGGTGTACCCCAGGGCTTGGGTGAGGTTCACGACAACATTCCACATGACCCAGCATGCAACAAGGTAATCCTGAAACTCTTGGCTTAGAGGAACAGCTGGAGAAGGATGCTGTGCTGGAAAGAGCAGAGAGGCAGTTTCTGTTTGATCAGTGCAGTGCCCCAGGCTCTGGTCCCCACGGTGTGCTTTGGTTTCATCATTGTTTCTTCTGATACCTTCCTACGCTAGAGAAATCAGACCAAGGCCACCTCACTGACTCTCCCCTCTGATCACTTCTGTCACATTCCTCAGCTTCCCTGGGATTACCTCTTCACAGCTTTCAAGACAGATGGCACTGAGAAGTCGAGTCTTACCTCAGGATGTGGTGAGATGGACAGGAGCCTCTTCATTTCTGTCAGTGTGGAAGAGCATCCCAGGAACTTAGAGAGCCAGGCACTGTTTGGAAAGCCTGCAAGATGTTAGATTAAAGGCAGATGCCCCTGGAATAAAGAGAGAGGTGAATGATTACGTTCCTTCAAACTTCAAAAGGAGCAGATTCTGCAACTCATTAACTGTTTTTCAGGTGACAGCTGATTTTTGTTTTTTCTTTTTAATGTGTCCATGGGTTTTTATTGTTTTAATGTACCCATGAAAGTGTTACATTGCAAAGGCCCTGAAAACATACCCAGGGTTCATGAGCTGTCAGAGAAAAAGGCTGTCTAAGGTGGGTTTTGCTTCATCCTGGTCTGTGGTGGTATTGTATTTAGTGCCACACCACCAGCTCCATGGGCAGCAAGCAGCTCATGGCCGGAGGGCATGGTGGGTGTTTGCAGGAAAGTAGAGCTCATTCATTTGTTGTCTGAGGAGTGATGCTGATTTGGAGATGGAAAATCCCTCCAAAATCCAGCAATTACCACAGGATCCAGTTTGCCATGCAGCAGTGAAGCCCAGAGCAAAGCAGGCTCTGGGTAGCTCGGTGCAGCCTTGCAGAGGGTCCTCCCTGGAGACTAACAGTACAGGCAGTCTTAGACCAAAAGCCTTAATGATGGAGCTGGTTTTTTAATGGTCCCCTGCACAGCCGTTAGTTCTTAAAGAGGATTTACATTACAGCCAGCTGCTGTGAAGATATTTTATTGGTAGAGTAAATACAGAGAGAGAAATGGTGGCTTTTAGTCTTCTGGCTGCTTGTGCTTTCATGCCTCATAATTCACAACTATTTGTGTCAGAGACTAATATCTTTCCCAGTGGGTTGTCAGAGATGTTCCCTTCAGGTCCTTCTCTCCCACCTGCTTTCTGTGTCTCCTTCTTCTAGGCAGGTAGCTGAGGGATGGAGGGGGGGGCCTGTGGGAGCAGAGGTAATGCAATGGGAACTGAAACACATGAAAGCAGTGAAGTCTTGCTCAGTATGTGTTTGATGGGAGACAGAGAGAGTACAAGAAATGCTGCAGTAACAGGCAGAGGCAACTCTTCCCTGAGTGCCTCTAGAGAGGGCACGTGCAACAACAGGGCTGACAAGTCTTCCTGCTTCGTTTTGCTTTGTGGATCAATGGAGGCTTGATCTTCCCACTGCATTTCCCCACAGGAGACAGGAAGATGCCTTGTTGCAGCGGGATGTACCCAGGCTCAATGTTCCACAGAAAATGCACATCACACACAGTCCCAGGAGGGCCACCTGATAATATGAAATGACTGTGAGGGCACTAACAACACCACAGTAGCATATGGGCTTTCCTCCCTGCCCAGCCTCTGTGGCTGTCATTTGGCACCTTGGCCAGAGATTTTGGCCTGGGGTGTTTATCAGTGTGTGATAGGAAGCAGTTCTGCAGTTGTTCCCTCTCTCCCAGGTTGTCTATGCAGAGACCATGGGACTGAGATCACTGCAGAGGGTCAGTACCAAGGCTGCAGCTCAGAGAGGCACCAAAGGACTTCACAAATGACCCACGGACACTACAGGGATTGAGGGGAAGCTGAGAGCAGAGGCAGAGATACAAATAAAAATCTTCTGTGTGTGTCCACTGAGGTGTGAGCCATTCGAATTACACAGGATGTTATTTTCCTGCTTGCAAGTCATGCCTGAAATCTGGCCTCATAAATGAGCTTGTTTTTATTAAGGGGAACTTGCTTTTACTAGCTTATAAATCGGAATGTGAATGCTAATTTTATTGCCCTGCATTTAGAGGATAGCAGGAACACCAACATTACAATCCAGATAGCACGGCCAAAAGCACAGGCACTGCATCCAAGGGTGTTCCTGAGGAATTTAAAGCAGGACATGAGTGCTGCCTCCTCCCTCTCTTCCTGGCCAGCTGCTCTAGAGCTGATGGAGGCAACCAGGACCTGCCTGGCAGAGCTCACAGCAGAAGTCAGCATTAAACAGGGATGAAGAATCCGTGTTCCTGTGTGATGAGAACCCAGAGTTTAGGTATTTTTTTTAAATTCCCAGGGCAGGTTATGGCAGCAGAGCAGGTTGTCATATTCCTTTCTGCTGTAGCAGAGCCAGCCACAGTTCTTGCAGCTCCTGGGTTTGGGCACAGAGTGCCAGGTATGAGCTGTCCCGAGCACCACCCCGCTGCGGGAAGTGAGCCCATGGCTCTGGAGGAGGCTGGTGTCATCAGCAGCCTCACAGCTCTCTGACAAGTTGTTCCCTCATGCTCAAATTAAGTTACTAATCTTCTCAACTATTAGTTTAGAACACTTTAATCGGTGCAGAGCCTGGGTGGAGGGGTTCTAGCTATATAAGCAAAGAAGAAAATGATGTGATGTCAGGGCACTGTAAATAGCACAGGCTTGCACAGAATCAAAGCTCTTAGAGGTGTCTTGCCCACCTTCCTGAGAGAAGTGATTTCAAATGTGGTAGATGACTGTCCTCAGTGCTCAAATTACAACTGAGTCTACACTAGAAACTTTTCCTGGGAAAGCAGTTAAGAGCTGAGAGCTTAAATTTTTTGGCCAACACTTCTTTGCTGGCAAAAGAAATTTTATGCTGGCATAGCTGCACTCACATTCATTCTTGATGGTGCAGAAATGTCATGAAAAAATGGTATCCCCGAGGAGCACTGCAGGGCTGGCAAAACTTTTATCTATAACTCAGTTCTGGAGATAATTTGTGACTGTAACTAGAGTCAGTGTGTTTTTCCTGGTGCAGCTTACGTCGTTTCTTCGAATAAACTAAGCCATCGTTTTAGAGTTACCTTGGCAAAGCTTTTCAGTGCAGACAGGCCCTACGTGTTGATTGAGAACAGATACCCGGGGACACAGCACAAGCATTAGAAAGGTATTTTAGTGATGAACGCTACAGACACCGATTAACTCTCCACTGGCAAGTGCTAAAGCTGTGAAGGGTGATGATCCTGCTCCCGGGCAGGTACCTCAGCAGATGCTGAGATCAAAGGGAGGAGCAGAGTTGTTCAGTGGTTTTCATTACTGACCATGGCACGTAGCAAAGTGCTGCACTGCCCCATAAGGAAAGTGGCTCAGCCATTACCCGGGGTGTGGATTTGGAGTTCTGTTTCTTGGCAATTGCATCCCAGGCTGGTTTGAAGAAATAGCTTCTTGAAGTGATGATTCTTTCTATATCAGCTTGGGAAAAAAAAAAAACCTCGATGCAAACATGACCTATGACAGAAATGGCTTTGATGACAGGACAAGGGGCAATGGGTGGAAGCTGAGGCATAGGAAGTTTCATGTAAAGATGAGGAGAAATTTTTTCACAGTGAAGTGACAGACACTGGAACAGGCTGCCCAGGGGGGTTGTGGAGGCTCCTTCTCTGGAGATGTTCAAAACCTGCCTGGATGAGTTCCTGTGTGATCTGGTCTAGGTGACCCTGCTCTGGCGGGGGAGTTGGACTGGGTGATCTTTCGAGGTCCCTTCCAGCCCCTGACAGGCTGTGATTCTGTGATTCTGTGGTTGAGTGAAGGCAAAAGCTCCAAAGTCAGTCTGAGGAGTAAGGCAGGGGCTGGATGCAGATCTGTGGTAGCCCCATCTCAACTGCTCTGTGGTGGCTCATCCGTAGGGTGCTCGGCTGGCACATGTGCACTCTCTACAGTCCCTCCTTCCCCATGGGCTCTGGAGGCACAGCCTGTTCACATGGGAAAGCCTGGATGAGCAAACCAGATGAAAATCTGTTCATCTGATGGTCAAGTGAATCAGCTACAAATCATCAGGCGGCGGTGCTGAGGTAGGTTGTACTTAGCTGGGGTATGTGTCACTCAGCTGCTCTGAAAGTTTCCTTTTCTTGATGGCATTATAATAGGACACATTTGGTGTATGTTTCAAAGCTGTTTTCAACCATTCTAATTCCCAATGAGGGAGGACATCATTTGATCACTAATATACCCTTCTAGTTTGGAGATGTGTGTTGATCCAAGGGACGTTGGTCAGTCAAGATGGAAGACTCATCTTTGAAGACTTGTGCAAAGGTTCTGAACTCAGCCAGGAGAGAATGATCTGAATGTCCTAGAGACCCATCTAACTATGATTATGTAACTCACCCCAGAAACCCAGGAGAAATGATTTATGCTTCCATGTAGAGCCTGTGTGTTGCTCTCATCCAGAGGCATGCCTGAGACGCCTCCTTCTCCATCTGCACATCAAATGTCTCAGAATGCAAAAGTGTGTGGAGCAGGATCATCTTCCCAAGACAGTTCTGAAAGCCATCTTAAATTACAGTCCTTGCGTGAAAAATGAGTCACTAAGAACCACAACTTACTCTGCCTTCTTTGAGTAGTTTTAAGCCAAGTTTTCATAGTAGTTTTGGGGTTTTTTTTAACTTAATCTGGATATTTTATATGCACTTGTTAAAATCATTTCCCTTTAAAACGCTGTTTGTGCTCATCGCCAGACTTTAAATGTGGTTGAGGGGAGAGCGTTGGAGAAGATAACTAAGGTCTGAATTCTTCACAGGTTAATTAAGTGTTAATGACTTGGTATATTTATGTGGCTTTTGCTTCTAAAGCCTACAGTCAAAACTGGAGCTCCTCTGTCCAAAGCAAACCACACTAGTCACTGAGAGTTGTGCAGCTGAGCAACTGCTTCCACTCCTGGGTACCTTCCCCTTGCTGGAGATGGGGAGCAGCCACTCACCAGCTCCTTACCTAGTGGCTGATCTGCTCTGTGGCTTCTCCCACTTATCCCTCCCAAGGAGATACCAGGTCTCCCTAGGATGGGAAGGACCTGCCCTGCCCTCTGCAGTTCAGCCCAGTGCTGCCAGCTACTGCCTTGGCTTGTAAAGGGAGGCACCAAAAGCTAAGAACTGAAGCCCACCAGAGAAACAGTCAGACCACTTCTCTTTGTATTCCCAGGCTGAGTTAGGGCAGGGAACGAGTAATTCCTCCAGCTTTCCAGGCAGTGAGACTTCTAGTTCCAAAGTCCCATCTTCTGCTGGCCTACTCCATGTGCTCGCCACTGTGCCACATCATCCACACATCCAAAACTTCTGCTTGGAGGCAGATGTTTCTCCAGGTTCAACCGTCTGTTCTTAGCCCTTGTTGATATAGAAACACCCCTTCCAATTAACCTTCTGAAAT
>JAOEGS010009351.1:20463-90544 GCA_025447755.1 Corythornis vintsioides | reverse complement strand
CTTCATTTCTTCCTTTCTTTCTTCCTCTTTCTTTCTTTCTTTCTTTCTTTCTTTCTTTCTTTTTTTTTTTTTTTTTTTCCCTGTGAGAATGAGTCAGGAAAAGTGAGAATCTGGGTCTTTTTAATTTTGGATTATTTCAGGCTCTCTGCAGACTGTTGCCAGGCTGTGTAGCTGCTCCCTAGCAGATAGTAACAGGCAGACAAAATCCTAAGCAATCAAATTTCCCCTCTCATTCAGCCCCGTCCCCCACATGTTTTAGAGAAGAGAATGAGAGCTGGGCCTAATAACTATGTAAATTGCTCAAAGCAGGAAACAATCAAGTGAGGATCAGTAAATGCAGGGCTTTTGAAACTTTAGGACAGATTCTTTATAAAAGGACCTGAATTGCTGCCAAATGCCCCGTCCTATTGAAAAGAGTGAGTCCTGTAAACCTGTCACTGCCCATCAGTGCCAGACTCTTGATGGGCTCACACTGCCTTTGCCAGAGCTGGAGAGGGTGTTCCATAGCCAGCATCATCCCTTGCTGAAACTGATTAATTCAGAGGTTAGGAGGGCAATCCCCAGACTATCCAACTCCTCTTTTGCTCCAGCCTCTATCCAATCCCATGGCAAGGCCCATCCCCAAGGATCAATCATGACATTCCCCTGGAAAGAAAGGGAATATATTCCTCCTCCATACACTGATGGAAAGGCAAATTGCTCATCTCCCAAGGCTTGGCCTGAAACCCATCGAAGGAAGGGCTCCCACTGCTGAGCCAAGGTAATTTACTGGAGGGCAGAGAGCAGGTGAACAGTTTACCCTTCACCCCAGCATCACACAGCCTTGTTTGTTCCCGTGTCTTTAGTCACACAGCTTCTCTTTCAGATGAAGGCTGCTCCTGGACACAAGCAATAGCTTCAAGAGTCACAAAAAGTGGAACCAGCAAAGCTGAAGTCTAAACCAAGTTTTCCTAGGCCATTCTGAGAATACCAACATCTCAGCTGTGTAGTATCCAGCTGTGCCTTTGGCTCGAGAAAGGAAGTAGTAAGATGAGTTTTGCCAGGGGATAGAGAAAACAAGTATACTCCTCTTTTTCCTCCTGTGAAGGGTCAGGGAGGTTTGTGGTGTTCCTGAGAGGTGGAACAGAGGAAAAGGTCAGTGAAGAGCATGCCTGAGGCATGAAGACTGAAGATGTGTGCAGCAAATTTCATTTCAATATATTGTGTTCCAGCTGGTGTTGGGTATAAAAAATATATGCATCAAATGTGGCTAGTTACTGACTGAGAAACAAAGCCTGCTGCACTTTGTATCCCTGCCCAATTAACTAGTAGAAAACAGAATGTGTGAGAGCTTGTGTGGCATGAGGGGATTGAAATACCACCTAGGTGATGCCAAGATGCAATCCACAGAGTGAGTGACAAGCATTTTAACCTGAGTGCCTGCAGACAGGGTGCTGACTGCCTGCAGTGCCCAGGGAGGGCTGTGAAATTAGAGCCCATCAGGGTGACATTCCAGCGTGCTGCCATCTTCATTACAGTCTCTGTCCAACAAGATGGGTGCAGGTGCTGTGTACTGTTCTTGGTATTACAATAAGAAAAGGAACTTTTATTTTTTCATCTTCTGTTCTCATCTTAGCATTAGCTATCTGAGTGAGCCATCAGTCAGTCAGCAGTGCTGATAGATCTTCATTCTCACTGTATGCTTTCACTTACTTTTGTGACAAAGATTACTGGACTAGAAAATAGCATGTCATTAATCCATTCCACTGGCAATATTGGGACTAAAATGGAATGGGGGGAAATGGCACAAGATGTGCTTCTCCAGAGAGCAAAGATAGCAGCACGAAGTAATGAAACAACTCAAAATCAAGCAAAGTTTGGCTGGGAGGTTAAATCCAAGCAATCCATACCATGTTGTGATCACCCGTTGTGGGTGTTAAAATACTACTGCATGGAATTTTCCTTCCTGTGGGATGGCAAACATTCCCACCAGCTGTGACCTTGGTGGCATTTGTTTGTAAAACAGCAGAAAGATGTTTGGACTATGGGTGCTGTGGCACCCCAGCCAATCACCCCAGGGGGTTGATGGCTTCTTGTCCAATTGCCTGGAAGTTAAAAGGGTATAAAAAGAGCTGTAAATTAATAAAGGCTTCTTGGCATCTTGGTGAAGAAAATCGTCTCTTCATCACTATTTCTCCTCCTCCGGCCACTGGCAGATAAGCAACAACCCGTAGCCCTGCTGCTTGGGTGCATCAATTGGATTCTCATCTCTCTGACATGACAGGCCACCGACCCAAACTGTACCCAAGGTGCAACTGTGCTGTAAATGCTGAAATAGATCCGGGATAGTAGGTTTAAACATGTATACGTGTGAATTAATCGGGCTGGAGGATCTAGCACAGCTGTAAAATGCCCCATGGCATGGTCTGAAGCATTTGTGGCTGAAGATTGTGTCCTTCCTTCCTTCTCTCCACCAGGGCGAGGGAAGGTGCTGTTTCTAGCATGGCTGGCTGTGTTTCCTCACTTTCATCTTTTCCAGGATATCGTAAGACAAGAAAGTATGACATGAAAGCATCAAAGTGCAGTGTCTGTAACACAAGCAGCATTGCAGGCAGCAGCTCTAGTCAGGTGCTACCCCAAACTAGTGTGTTTAAGGCGTGTGGATGAAGCAGACAGCAGCTACATTACTGCATCCTCTGCAGACATCACGTCCATCTGCCTCCTCCAGAAAGGTCAGACGTGTTCAGCAGGCTGACTAGGCCTGTCTGTCAGCAGGGGCTGGGATAAGGCTCAGTCAGAGCAGGACATGTCAACTGTTGTGAGCACACCCTCTCCCTGGGAAGTCTGCACAGTCTTGGAGCTATAAACTGTCATTCAGCTGTTACCAGACTGTCACATCAGCTTCCTGATGGTACCCAGTTCTTCTCCTCTTTCTGATCTCACAGGTCAATCACTCCTCTAAATACTTAAAATACTTTAATAAATAGGGGGATTGTACACTTTTGGAGAAGAGGTTCTTTTAAATCTTAGGGCTCATATCAAAAGATAGTTGATCCAGAGATAAGAGGTCCCCCTTCTGAGGACCAGGAAGAGTTAAGGTATGGACTCTAACAACTTAAACAGTAAAAGACTTACTTACTCTGGAGGTCTTTTTGCCAATTCAGTCAGTCACACTGCAGTATCCACGTCTCTCTCCTGCTGCTTTTATGAACATTTATAAATGAGGGAATAATGTTGTTGTCAAATAATAGATCATTACACTATATTGGTAGGGAAAAAACAGCCTTTCTAACAGACAATGAGTAATGCCATTGTATTGCAATACACAATGTCTGAGCTAGAGATAAGTGTGGCTGAGAAATACATATGTGGGCAGCCCTAAACTGCAGCAGCAGATCCAAATTCAGACCAGATATTCTTCCGTTGCTAGCTTGGGATCTTTAGCCCTGGAACTCAAAAGACCCACATCTCTGGAGCCTATGACTGTTTATACTGCTGCCCTGCTGCTTTTTGCCTTGTGCTGTCTCCTCAGATGGTACAAATCCACTGAATTAAATGAGGAAACACTGGGAAAATGGATCTAGACTTTCCTCTGCTTTTCTCAACTGACCATCCCCTTTGCCTATGTTGACTTACAAATACTGGGTGATTTCTGGCTTGTGTTTCTGTAGAAGAGGTAATTTCCATCTACCCTTGAACCACAGCATTGACCACCATGTCTCTACCCAACACTGGCCCTGGACTCACCCCATTGGCATTCAGAGTGCTGCTGGGTGGGATCCACTTCCACCATCCCTGTCTGGAGGAGAGGAAATGCACTGGTGTCCTTAACACATTGCTTTTCTGGGTCACTGGGAACTGCCTCGGGAGCTAGCGTGACATCCAGAGCAGCAAACTGGGCAACAGGCTCTCTAACCCAGATACTTCATGCAAAAGCTGAGTTGACTGGCTCCAGTTTGGACATCTGTCATGTCCATCTTCCTCTTGCCGCTCCATTTCCCTGCACCGCAGGATAACCAGGGGTGCACAAATGAGGAAGGAATTTTTTGGCAAAGGCTGCACAGTCAAAGTATTGATGGGTTTTTTTTCTACACAAGATAGGCAGGACAGCCTAGAAATGGGGCGAGGGAGAGGGGCAGTGAAAAGTATATGTATTTTCCTATTCCTAGTCCCTTTAATATGAAAACCCAGCTCACCAAATGAGCCACCAGACACCTTTGTCATTTGCAGATAATTCCTCCAAAGGTGAATCTCTATATCCTCTTGAGCATGGGTGTTTCCTTCCCCCCTGCATTTACCTTATTGCATTTTGGCCCTTTACTCACTGGGTCCAATTTTGAAGTCAGTAAATTTTGTTCTGTTAGTGCCCTTTGAATCAACCCCTAGGATGGTACAGTCTCAGAGAAACAAGTTCAAACTTCATTCTTTATTTTAATGGACGTAAACTCCAGCAAGTTTCTAAACTTTGCTTTTTTAAGAACACAAGAAGATAAGAAAGGTTCTTAATGGAAACGTGCCTGCGTACCTTGCTTACACAAATTCACCCATTATGATCCATTAGTGTGTTACCAGAGTGAGGACTGAAGATCTTGATCTTGTGTCACTTTTCATTTCCAGGCAAGGCTATAAGCTTCTCTGGAGGTGATTTTGTAAACACAGATGACAGATTGCTGAGAATGTGTATTCCTTGCTCAAATCAGTACAGCCGGCGAGTGATCCCAAGCACGGGGCAGGGAAAGGCTAGCAGGTTATGCTGCTGAAAGCCTGCTGGGATTCCTCTCAGCTCAACCCATTTTTATGTCATTTAATTGGTATGCTGGTAGTGGGGCTGTTATGAAGAAATGGGCTGAAGCATTTTCAGACACGCTTTCTGTATGTAAATCTTTGCCAGTGGTTATCACATGGAACCAAAGAGTTTTGCTAATGATCAAATGAAATAAATGATCCTGTTTATGTCTTTCACTCTATTCATTGTAATGTTTGGGTCTCAAAATCCAATTACAGACGGTTTGGCTCTGTGCTAAGTTTTGCTTCCAACCTCTTTTGTAGGTCCATTCTCAGAGCTGTATTTCAGTAATCTGTTGACAACACTGCAGTTTCTGCTGGACCACTAATTTATAGGCAATGAAACAAATGGCTCTTGCAGACAGTATGAGCAGAAGGGTAAGCATATCAAAAAAGCAGATGCTAAGTAAAGCAACTTAGTGTGATTCAGGTTCTTAAAGAGAATTCTAGGTTCACTGCATTGAGCAATTCCAGTATGTTATGAGGGGTATCTATCATGAGCAGAAGGTGGGCAATGCATGGCAATGACACCTGATTGAAATTCAGAAGGGAAGAGCAATGCAGGCCTTTACAGTAAAGCTGGGAATCATTGGAGACTGTGCAGAAATTATTTTGATGACTAACAACTCAGCTGAAACAAGTAAAGTGTGTTTGGTTTCTTCTTTCATGGATCAAGAGGCCATTTCCAAGACTATTTTTGTTACTTAAGTGAGGAGCTGTAGGTGAGAAGTGAAGATGCCCCATGAAATCTCACATCCAGGTTCTCCTTTGTAGGGACTCACATCTTCAGCCACAGGCTTACAGGTAGGGCAAGTGCAGGGATGAAATAGCAAAGCACTGAGTTGGTAAAATCAAAGAGTAGAGGTCAAGCCTCCTATTTCTGCAGAGCATCTGAGTCATCTGGTTATTCCAACCTCTTTGCTGTTCAAGTACCCCTGCAATTACCCCTGTCTCTTGTGAGGAGCTCTGCAGTGAAGTACTCAGGGAGTGAGATGCAAAGGTGAACTACCAAAATACTCCCTGCAAACCGCCCTACCCTCTCTCCTCCCCTCCCATGCTTTATAGAGAGAGGCAACAGGGAAATATAGGTGTTAAGAAAATAATAATAATTTAAAAAAAAAGAGTTAGCTGCAGAGGAAAAAAAAGGAGTAAAGAAGAATGCAGGTAGTGGAAAATCCTAGAGGGCAGAAGTAGAGGAGGGCATAAGAAGGCACCACTTCTGGGGTCTAACTAGGAAAAAAGTATCTCAATAAGGCAGAGGCACAGAGCTTCCATCCTCAGCGTGTCCCAGACATCAACCCTTGCAATCAGCACATTTATCTCTGTGTTACAGAATCTTCTTTAAGTCACTGGAGATGTTCCAGTTTCCTGCACATTATCATTTCCTTCTCTGAACTGAATGTTGCTGTACTTGGAAATAAAGTAGCCTGGGATTCTCAGCTTCACAAACACTGATCTCTTGTCAGGGATGAGAGAACTTGCTTGTGGCTTCTGTAGACAAAAAACATTGGTGTACTGATCTTTCAATATCTCTTCCTTTACCACAACAGTTGTTACTCAACCCTGACCACCCTGAATGCAAAGGGTTGATCTTCACTTGTGTGCCTGGAGTCCTTGAAGGTCTGATGTGAAGCTGTAGGATATTATATTAAAGATATTTTAGTGTTATTACTTAACCAGTACTGATTTGTCTACTTTTCCTCGAGCATTTTAGTGGCAAATTCATCAAGTTTAGAGAATCTTGAGGTTTGGCTGTGCAAACAGTGATGGAGAAAATGCTTAAAATCCTAGTTAGCTCCTAGTGAAGTATATTCCCTTGGGATTGGAACATGGCCTTATCCATTAATCTCAAAAACCCTTCTAGTAAATGTGAGTCTGTCCACTGTTGTGGCCTTGTGCATGTATGTCTGTTAATAAAATGTCAGGCATTCAACTTGCCCACAAAAGTTAATTCACCCATGTTTAGCATTTGAGAGGTGGCCACCAAGGTGTGGACTTGAAACCATGACAGTTGTTTCTTGCAGCCCAAACTGTGTGCTATACCTGACCATGGCTACTCTCAGTGCTAGCCACATCACCCTGCAAAAGAGGAGAGTACTGCTTTAAAACGTCTTGAAAGTATTGAATTATTGCAGGGTTTAATGTTCAGTAGATGAAATTACCCTTTCAAGTGACCTCAAATGTAATAAAGAACCAAGAGTAGGCAGTGCAATGGTTTTATTGCAGAAAATCACAAAATGATGTACTGTAGCAGCATAAACTTGTCATAAATTACCTTGAGTAATGAACCATGAAAAATACCAAAGGCATGTAAACTGTGTATTGCTGGGGGAGGATGCCTGTGGTGGGTAAAATACATACACAGATCCCATAAGAAAATTTTAGGTGTGTGATTTAGTTGGATTTGTTATTTCCTACTGAGACTCAGTCATACTGGATTGACCAAAGTGATGTCTATGGCAAAATTGCTGTACATCTCATAGAACTTAGTGTGTTGGTGCTATAAATTCCTGGAAATGACCCGTCCATGTCGAAAGGTATCATCAGGTGTAAGAACCACCTTCATTTTTTTTGGTTCATGCTTTCTGCTTCCCCTACATTTTGGGGTTTGATTTTGCTTCAGTCACTTAGATCCTGCTTCATTGTCAGAAGTCCTGTGATTTCTCTGGAAAATATATAGGGCTGGGGCCACAGTTGATATAAATATGTGAAGTTCCATCCCTTCAGTGGAGCTATGCTGATTTATATCACAGCTAGGAGGTTCTTTGTGAGATTCATCAGTGTAACACTTCCTATTAACTGGCACAGGGAGGATGAAATGCACAGTGCCTTTCACTTCACTGTGAGACACTGTTTTCAGGCAGTGGGGCTTCTCCCTGAGAGATGCATTCTGCATTTGGAGTACATTTAGCCATTTTGGCAGGCCTCTTGTTGGCCAGGTCAGGCTATCCCTTGTATGAGAGGACTTAATCCCTTTTCAAAAAGGCAAGCAATGGTATGGCTACCATATGCTGCAGCTGCAGGGGGTTTCCTTGAATTGATGTACACCTATGGCCTGACCCAACTGTGTGAGTGTTTAAATGACTGTATGGCAAAGCCAAATAGATGTGAGAGAGGGAAGAGGGGAAAAAGAATAACATCTTATTTGTACCTTAAATAGGCCTCCATATGTGGAGAAAGATCACTGGTGAGCAGGAAGGGCAGAGAGATGATAAAAAGTGAGGATCTCACCAGCCAGTGTGTTACTATTATACATGAATGTTCAGAAGAGCAGTGTGAGGACATCTTAGCAGCCTTTAATCCTGGGTCCTGGGTCTTGCTTCTCATCTCCAGCTGTGTCATACATTCACTGAACTCAAAGTGACCCCTGCATAAATAAAGGGAACTATCCCATACACAGGAGCAGCTGTGCAGTGGGTGTCTGGTTTGGAGAGCCCTGCAAGTCACCTACTCTCCTGCCACCACACACTACAGGCCACAGGCACTGCGGACAGTGCTTTGGAGTTGGAGTTGTAGGAGAGCAGGTGCAGCCCTCAGCAGGGTCCTGGGTGCTGGCAAGCATATACATGTAAAGTGCACTAAGGGGCTGCAAAGGAAAGAGTTACTTTCCCATTCCATGTTTGTTTAAATTTGGTGTAAGCCATGGGCAGCATGGAAATTTAGAAGCTCTGGGTGTGCAGTTGAGGTCTCCATATGTCTCCTGCTCTTACCATTGCCTGCTGGGGAAGTGCTGGTGAGTATTTTTCCAAATCTAACAGGGCATCCAGTCATGTCCCAGCCCTTTCCTATGGTGTGTAATAAAACTCAAGAGTTTTCAAGACTCTTGAATTAGTTAACTGAAATGAGGATAATTTTGAAGGCAAATATATTGTAATTGATATATTATTTTTATTGGTAAAAGATAAAGAAGTGAGTCTGAACTGACATACCAGACTTGAATTACCTTGCAGCTGGGTGGATTTGATCCAGTCTATTGAGGAGATTAAGTTCAGCATCAAGTCCAGCATATTAATTGCTATGAAATATTTGCATAGCAACTAGAAGCCATAGTTGATAGCAAATTGCTAACATGCTGGTGCCGTGTATCTGCTGGCAAGCCCCTAGCTGGGAAAGAGATGTAATGGAACTAGACAGGACAGACAAAGGATGCATTGTCAGGGGCAGATGGGAAGGGAGGTATGGAGGGAGGGAATCATGTGCCCAGGGTGACAGAGGGCATGTATGGCAAAGCTGGGGACTGAAATCAGATCTTAAGGACAGCAAGGTTGTTCAGATGAGTGAAGCTTAGCCTAAAAAAAGTATAATTTTTTACTATGAAGTTAGTCCATCATTCAAACAATTTTCAACCGATATGGTAAATTAGCAGTTACTAAGCTCTGGAACAGCTTATGAAGGGACGTGATAAATTCTGTGCTCATCATAGTCTCTGAGTTAAGGTTGGATTTCCTTCTCTTAGACATGCTCTGAATCATCCACAAATTCCTGGATTAAAGCTGTGAAGTTCTGGGTTCATTTTAGAGATCTTTGTTACATGGGTGATGGTACCTCATGGACCCCAGATGTATGAACCTGGGCGATCTTCTGAGTCCTGAGCAAGACCCTGACTGTGGGTTGTCTGAACTTCCATTTTAAAGGTGTTTGACTCCACTTCAGGGCTGTCTCTAACAGTAGTTTAAACTAAATGTATATAAACTCCCAGTTTTCCAGTTGAAAATCACTGAAAAAGGATAGAAAGATGAAACTTTCTAAGCCTTCATCTCTTTTGAGAACCAGGCAAAAGAATGTAGGATTTATTCCTGGTTTGTTTGTTGTTGTTTTTTTCCATGTGAAACAATGATTTTAAGTGATCATAAACAGACAGCAAAGTTTTGGGTTTACTTTATCTTGGAACTTCACCTCACAACTGAGGATGAAGTGTGGGAGCAGAGAGGTTGGGTCACAGACAAGGCACATGTCTGCTGCCAGCTTGCCAAGGAGAAGTATTCACCTCTCTAATCCCCACAGCACATGATGAATTACTGGCATTAATCTATCCGGCCATAACTGCTGCGGAGCTCCCAAGTCATACGTTTGTGCCACTGCCTTTTGTAAACATATATTTTAAATATGCATTGATTGGCTATGCACCGTTATTATTCATCAAAATGTTCTCATCTCCTAACACTTAATAACAATAATAAAGATTAATGCTGAGCTCCGACACAGAAAAAAAAGCTGCACGACTACTTATTAATTTTGCAAGTTTAATTAAGGCTGTTTGTTACAATAAAAATTAATGCTATTGTCTTCCTGAGTGCAGCAAAGTCGATATGAAATAACTGGATTTCACGCTGCAGCAATCAGAAGTGACACTGGGCTGGAATCAGTCAAAGGAGATGATACCCTAGATGCATCTGCATTTCTATCTTGAGTTGATAAATGATAAGAAAACACAGGTAGTGCAGTTCTCTTTTGGTGGAGGCAAGCAGGTGGTCTGAACCACTTCTATTTCATCTCTCACTGCATTGAATACATTCCTGATATTGTGATTCTATGGATGACCTTAGATAAATCATTTGGTCTCTTATGACTTTGTTTACCCTTCAGGAGCTTGTTAGATTGAACCCACAATTAAGGAAAGGCTTTAAAGCTATAAATGAAAGGGGGGGGAAATTGCTTATGGATATATTGTAATTAGTCCTTGACATTATTTGAAGCAGAAACCTGGTCTTATAATGGGCTGGTGGAAGCTTCCAGGCAGTGAGTCAGTGCATTTCTCTTTCTTCCTGCAGCACCGTGGTTGGGAGTGACATTAGCCAATCTGAGCCTCTATGAGAGGGGACAACCCAGGGGTTCCTGCTGTGACCAGGAGAACCTGCTCTCCTCTGAACCCAACAAAAATCACATGTTGGGCTTGAAAGATGCTTTAGAGGAGAAGATAAAAGCTTCTGTCTCTGGAGAGCTGCTGTCCTCCTTTCCCAGACAAAACTTCTGAAGATCCCCAACACTGATCCCAGCCACTGGGTCTTTCAACAATTCCCCAGAACATGAGCACGTGTGGCCATTGTCCTTGCATGTGGGCTCCTGTCCCTGTGCAAGGGACTGTGTCCCTGGTGGTTTGGACAGCCCTGGCACATTCTCCCTTGTGCTCGCTCCTAGTGGGAACAACTCTCTCCAGTGCCTGGTTGGAGCCAGCCCACGGGGGCTGCCACACAGGAGCTCCCAGCAGCTCATCTCCTGTGGGATTTTGAAGGCATTTGTCTCTGTTTCTGAAGGTTCACAACCAAGAGAAATGGGTAAAACCCCTCACGTTTTCTGTATGTCTCTGGAACCGTCTCTGGCCTTTAGCAGTGCGAGAAGCAGCTGGCATATCCTGTTACTGCAAATAGGTTTCAAAGTAAGATGTATTTGATTTGCTTTATTTAAATCAATAACTCTCAAATGTACTTTGGATTTGCCATCTTGATACGCTCACTTGAAATTCGTGTGAGTATATTAGGTTGCAAATAAGCAAGGATGGTCACAATAAAGGGCACCAGACACAATCCACTGCTTTTCTCTTCCCTTTTATTATTGTGCAATGCAGTGCCTGTGTCTCTCAGTTCTTTATGAGTCCCTCTCCTTCCCAGCATATTCAGATCTTGAATGCAAATTTGCAGTCACTTTACAGAGGAAGAAAAACTGTTTGAAACTGTTTGTATGTCTGGAACTGTTTTCTAAATGCAGTGTTCCTCTGGGCAAAACTATTTGCTTGCTACTGAATATCCAGTCAGAAAAATTTCAGCAGATCTGGGTTTATCCATTAGAGGGCAAAGCCACCCACCAGCAGCCCAGGCTGCTCAGGGGCCCCTTCCCAGTTTCACATCACTGGTTCCCTTACAAACAAAATGAAACAGCCCCGGTCACCAAGGTTGGCACGTGGAAACTGCAGTCCCTGCTCATGGGATGGGCCAGCACTCCTGTTAACTGGCAGGGTGTTTTCTTCAGCTGTCATTTATTAGCCTTTTCTCTGTGTGTTGCATTTCATGAAGTGTGAGATTAAGGATCCTTTCTGCTGTGAGAGCAGGAAACAGAGATGGCTCTTGCTGAAAAGAGCATGAGCTGTGAGTAGAATAGGTAAAGGGGGGAAAGCCTGGGGAAGAGGATGGCCCAAGGTCCACCCAAGGAGGAGCAGCATGTTCCAGCCCTTCTGCCATAACCTGACACCCCCATTTTACAGCTCTTCATTGCTTATCCTCCCAACTCAATCACCATCTATATATTGCTGTACCTTAATAACTCACAATCCCTGTGTCTACCCACTGAAAGGGGAGTTTTCAAGGAAAAACTTTTTAGGGCGAGGCTGACCCACTGCTGCTGTGAAGATCAGCAGGAGCAAATGATGTCCCACTTGCCATGAAAGTGGACAAATTGGACTACAATCCATCTACCTCAGTACGCCAGCTCCAGCTATGACCAAGAGCATAAGAGGATTCTTAAGCAAATTGTGCTAGGAACATCCTGATTAATTAGTTTACAAAATCTTTCCTAATCCTAAATTTTCAGGGATCACCTTGCACTGCACAGCAGAAGACTTTGATCCTTTCAAAAGCTCTTGGTATAAACTGTTGCTAAAAGTTATTCCTTCCTCAAATCTGCCGGGTTCTTGGCTCAAAACCGAGATCATTTCTATCTGTGTTTTATAAAGTTATGACCAAGTTCTAATCAAAATACTAACCCCAAGGTATTTCCAGACGCCTTGCCAATAACTAACAGAGACAGTAAATACGATTTGATACCTTAGAGCTCCTCCAAGCCTGATTCTTATTGAGATGAAAGCCTTCAGGCAACCAAGAATTTGGCTTCTACACTGCTGACAAAAATCTAATCAGAAATAGGGGTGGGATCCCCAGCAGTTCCCGGGAGATCCTTGCCTGGCTATGAAACGAGCACTCAGGGTTTCATTTCTGGCAGTTGTCTTTTGGAAAAATAAAACCTGACATTTTAATGTGGGCCCGTCATACAAAAGGAGTTTTAGAAAGCAGAGAGATCTGCAGAGCCACACATGAAAAAAAAGGAGAAGGAGGGAAAATTAGATGGAGGAAACATCTGCTAAAGTTTTCCTGTTATTTCAGGAATGTTTGTATAACTCCAGCATTCCCTAACTCTTCTCATATCACGGACAACATCTTCGCTAAAACATCGTCCAGTGTCCCAGTCCCCATCACAGAACCTCTCTCTTTGCTCACATTTGCTTACACAGAAATGCAATATCAGGAATGTATTTAATGCATCCGAGTTTTGATTTCATGGGGCTGAGCAGCAGGAGGTGAGAAGGGCGTTGCAGCAAACTGGTCTCCAGCACACTGCTGGCAGCAGCATTTCCAGCCACAACTGGAGACCCTCTGAATCTCTTCATCTCCTCTTGCACACTGAAGTATGTGGTGCTTCATAACCTAAGACTAAAGCCCTTTATGGCCAGTGGACAAAAACCACCCTGCAAATGGAGGCAGCCTTGTCTTCCTTGCTACACAGATAATGCAAAAGGCTGGTCTCGTTAAACTTTTAATAGCACTTGGGTTTAGATCTGTGCATAAAAAGTGCTGAATACTGGTCTGATTATTACATTTGCTCAGACCTTGCTGAAACCATAATAGATGGAGTGCATTATATTTAGACTAAAAGGTAAAAACTCACTTGGATTGTCCTGGTGCCATCATAAATGAATCATCACTTAGCTAGTAAGATCCGTGCTCGATCATGCAATTTAGAACATACTGAAAAGAAGCACTGGCTGATTCATATAACAATATCAGAGCACAGTACATTTGTCTGCTTGTTCACAGTGAAATATCTAGGAGGTTGGACAGAATTGGATGCACTTTGGTTGCAAAGCTGGAAGAGTGTTCCTGCTGGATGTATTTACTTACTTCCAGGTAGACTGAAAATCTCTCTTCTGTCCAAGCAGAAGGAAAGAAAAGTAAGGACAGCTTCAGTCATACACTGTGGTGGTCATCAAAGAATAACCAGTCCCTCTGGATGATGTGTTTTCCTCCCAGGTTCTGACCTCTCCACTCATGCTGGATGTGCTGTCACCTGAAATGTGGACACCAGCCCACTGGAGTATGGACAGAAACCAAATGGTCTCAGTTCTTCAGAAGCTTTCTGAAACAATCCCCCTGGCTGGCTTTTACACAATAAATGTGAGGTCTTGGTCCCGTTACTAATGCTCTGAGGGTTTTCCCCTCCTCCATGACTGGACAAGAGACATAACAAAATCCGTCCTGTGAGGAAGCAATTTTTTTCTTGCTCAATCAGAAACATATGATATTAACCTTTGGGGGAAAATGCATCAAGTTTTACATTTGCTCCTACAGTAACATTAGGAATTGATTTTAGGTCAGACTACAGAGTATTACTTAGTACTTTAGCAGTACTGTAAAAATAGGTATCAAGTTACTAGTATGGGAACCATTGCCTAGATGCCATAATAGCAGGCAAGATGGGAAAACCTTCAATAGACAGTGATTATGTATGTAAGTGAGAGCATATCATTAGTATGGGAATGGCTGGGCTTAACACCTGTATTTAGTCTTTAAGCATGTTCAGCAAACTAATTTCCAGAAGCCTAAATTAATAAATCAACTGTTGTTTTTCTTCTCATTAGATGGACTTGTTTCTATTACCATCAGATGCCAGGTAAGGCCCTTCTCTCCCCCTGACCCAAGCACTGAGCAACAGTTTCCCGTACAAAGCTCTCCTCAAAAGCTGCCTTTCCTCTGCCTATCCCACCACCCTCTCCATTTCCCAGTGGGAGCAATGAGATGGAGGGAGCTCGTGGCTAAAGGGGATGATCCAGAGCTGCTCTTGAGACCATGGCAGTGCAGAAGCTGTTGGCTTCAGGCTGTCTGGGCAAGGAAGAAACTGAGTATCTCTTCCTGTAGAAGCCAAAATATCCTGCTTATATATATATAAAATAAAAAAACCCAACCAACTAATGCAAACTTACACCTCCCTTAACTCCCACATGTTTCAAACACCAGAAATCACTGTCTGAAAGTAGTTCTAAGCCTCTTTCTAGCACAGATGCTGCCAAAACCCTCCTTCTTTGAATTTCCCCCCACCTCCTCCCCGGGACATTGCTCATGTTCACTTGCACATGCTGACAGGCATGTTCAAAGCAGTTCTCCTCTGCTCACACAATTGCCTTCATGCCTCACGTGTAATGTTTGGGCACTGGATCCTCTTCCAGCTCCATAAAGAGCTAAAATGCTCTTATATTTATCCTGAAGTAGGGTAGTTTGCCATGCCACCAATTTCAAGGAAGCTTCCCATGAAACTCAGTGTAATATGTAGCACAGCCCCTTCCTCTGCCAGTGTCATGAAAACCATTACAAGGTGGGATTAGCCCCTTAAGATGTAGAGCACAATGTAATATGGTAAAACAACTCTCAGTTTCTTTTAACTGCCTGCTTATGGATGTATCCATGCACATGACTTTATTTCTCTTTGGAAAGAGAGTTCTGTGAAGCTGGATGGAATCAAAATAGTGACCCACTGGCTGAATTAGAGCCTTTGGGTAAACAACAGAGAGCCACTAAAGGAAAAAAGAGCTTGTGGTTTTCTCCTCATTTGGTCTCAGACAGCACTCCTCTGAAAATGAAAGTGTATCCTAGATATGAAAACCAATTAGGGACCACAGAATAATCCAAAACTTTCATCTAGGAAACATTTTGCTGTATTTATTTTTTCTCACAATCAAGCAATCTTTAAGAAGCTGGGCTCTGCTTTCTGTCAGGAGGAAATGAATAACTCCCATTTCTTCTTCCCTGCTTTAAAAGAAGGCTGTGTCAGTAACAGATCAGAGAGTGCACAGAGGTTTCTGATCAATTCATGGCTGATGTTTGTTTGCATTGTTTCAGGATTCAGTCATTTTATTAGATATTCTTCAGATATCATATGAAATATCCACCAGAGCCCACGGGAGAGCTTGCAGCTTTCCTCTGCAGGGGCTTTGTTCTCCTAGAGAAAGCAGAAACCCTTTAGCAAAGAGCTGAAGGACTATGCAGAGCCTGCCCACATGTCCCCCTCCAGCTCTTGGCTGCTGATCCTAGCGAGCAGCGTGCTTATTGATTTCTTTGAAAGATGCATCTGGAGTTTTAGCCAGAAAACAGGTTGGATCTTTAGTTTAGTGCACTTAGGGTTATTTACTGCATTGGTATGAAGGTTTTCAAAAGAAATTTGGATCTGAAAAGTAATGGCCCTGCCTATATTCATGGATTTTACTCTGTGAACTGATTTACTACATCAGTTTGGAGAGCTACAGAAGCCCTCTCAGAGGCTGGAGTCTGGACAGGACAGAGATACAGGAGCAGGAGGATTTCCAGGATGCAATACTGGTGGAGACTGGCCACGGCACTGCCCTGCCAGTCTGGGTGTGGAATGAGCACTGAGCCTTCTGGTCAAGAAGGCAGGAATCCAGAGCTGTGGTGCTTATTTAGGGAGGAGGAGATGGCCATTTACTGCCAGCAAAGGCAGTCACATTCAGTCACCAAACAGTGTGAATCTCACTGAAGGTTTCACCAGGAGAAAGCCCTTCAGACAAACAGAGAGGGAACAGATCAAGGGTGGATTTGATATTACATCACTTGTGACAGCTGCAAATTGTGCTAATTGCTATCGATTGTCAGGAAGTTTTATTAGACCAGTGTGTCAATTCAAGTTTAGCCATAAAAACATGTATTTCAACTAAGATAGTAATCAATGGTACCCTTTAAATATTACAAACACTTTTCTGAATGGGTGGGTTGAGCACTCTGCTATTGAAGCTGCTAATCTAGCACATTACTCAGAGGATGTAAATCATTACTCACATGAACACTGACTTCTCAGTTCTTCAGCTGAAGGTGTATTTTTTTTGGAGGCATATTTGGACACTTTATTCAGGTCATTAATAATGCAGAAACTAAACAGCAATTAAAGTGAGGAAGAAATATATGCTCTGGTTTGTAGGACTGCTGAGTAACCACAGCCCTAGTTAGAGATAACAGATGTTGTGGGTGTTCTGCTCTTCAAAAATATCCTTCCCATGGCCCTCTGGAAAATGAATGGGCCTAATTTAAATTAAGAGATTCTTGTATTTTCCAGAATATCATATGGATTTGCTTTATTGACTCATTACTAAATTAATCCATCGATCCTTAAGCTCTTGGAACAATGAAATACATGCCCAGGAGCGTTTTGGGGCTTTCATGGCTATTACATTTAGTATGGTGGTTGAGTTGCTTTGGGTTTTTAATGAATCGTTTTGCTTTGGCTGTAAACAATGAACACTTCCCGGTGTGCATGGAACAAGCTCAGGGGTGTGAGGGAGACAAATGCCCTCTGCCACTTGCTGCCACGAGAACAGCCACCTTGTCTCTCAGCAGATGCCATTCTGTCACTGCTCATCCCGTGGTGGGCACAGCTGAGTGTGGCTCCTCTCTCTGAACTGTGAGATTTTCTTCTTTCCCCTCTCCCCCAGTGTGCTCTTGCTGTGTGCCTACCCGTTCTGCTGTTTCGTGCAGATGTTTGCCAAGCTGCTTTTCCAGAGCAGCTGCATGATAAGAAGTTATGTTTTGAAGGGGTTAAACTGTGTCCTCTTTTCTCTCTCCTGAGGATGTGAACAAAGGTAGCTTCTTTCATGTAGGATTTCTTGGTTAAACATGACAGATCAAGTTCTCTTGTCTATCTTAGCTGCTCTTAGCTCAGCTCTGAGAGCAGAGTGGTTAAACTGGTTTTAGTGGACCTTCTTGGCACTTCTCCTTTTGGCTTAGCCTTAGTTTGAGGTCTGGGTAGAGATAAGTGGAGGTTTCAGCCTGCTGGGGCTGCAGGGGCTGCTGGTAGCCTCAGCCATGGTGCTGCGGTGGACATCCCTGCTCACAGGTAAGGTTTAGCCAGAGAGGCTCTGAGAGCTATGGGTGGTGTGCTGAGGGGCTGGGAACAGGTCAGAGCCACAGCCCAGCTATAGATTCATAGATATAGATAGATTCATAGATATAGGACCCCAAGGTGACTCTTTCTCCCCTCAGGTACTGTTCTCTGCCCTCCCATCCAGGTCTGAAGACATTTTAGTCCCATTTGTAAACCTTTGGTGCAGTTCAGGAGCACCTACAGAGCTCAGACCCATTTTGGGTGAGATACAACTCCTAGATTTGACACACCATGGGCTGGGTTTTGGTTTGTACTGATCTCGAGTGAAATGTTAGACATTGGAAAGGCATTATGCTCCCTCTGAAAAAAACCTTCCTTGAGAGGTCCCTTCATTTTCTGGGCCTCATCTAAACTTTGGACATTGCAGGTGCATTGTCTTCTGCAAGGGTTTTTTTTTCCTCTAAAGACTGCTTATGGATAACAAACTGCTTTCTGCCAGCATAGACATCAGCTTTACTTTGAAAATGCCTCGTTTGTTATTCTTCTTTAACAAACCATAGAAGACAAGATAATCTGCTTTAACACCAAGTAAAGAAACCATCATATGGTTGCACAATCAGTGCCCTTGCTTCCAATGCTCTGAAGAAAAGGCTGGTTACACCCATGTCTCCTGGAGACCAGTATCCTGCAGAGCTGGAGATAACCAAAATTACAGGGATTTTACATGCTCTCGCTTTTTTGTTTTCCTTTTCTCCTAAACACTAAGGAAGTTGGGTGGTCTTAGATCAAGATATATTGATTCTTTACATTACTTTTTCTGTGTAAATGTTTACTATGTCTTGGCTAGGATGATAAAGTGTTATTTTTTTGCTTGAGGTTTTCAAAGATTAGGATCAACAAGACTTAACACAGAAGAATGGCTTTTCTGTCTTCAAACAGGAGCAACAGTTTCAGGCTTTAATCCATTTATTTGGAGATCATGGCTGAAAACTGGATTGTGAACATCTTTTGAATGCCAAAGTACAAGTTGTAAATCTTCATACTAAGCAAAAAAAACTGACTTAAAATTAGGCATTTCCATAGGGAAGGAGACAAGTGGTCTCACTTGTTGTCCCAGTGGTGTCTGGGAAAGTTCGATGCTCTCGTTCTTGTTTTGTTTTGGGTAGAATGAAAGTGGCCTCATTAGCTCCATATGATAAATTATAGATCTAAAAATATCCATCACATTTAGATGATGTAATAAAAAGAATTTTCACATAGGAGCAGAAGAAAGAAAGGAACTTGATAAGTAGCAATTGGGTAAGACATCTGCTGAGACTGCTGGGCTGCTTTTGCTAAACCTTAAGCACAATTAATTGCCTGTGCAAAATGCTATTTTAACGAGCCCCATACCCAAGTGTGCACCAGGATCTGTGCATGGTCACAGAGCTGCAGAAACCTGAGAATAACATAGTGATTTTTTCCCATCAGTTCAATTTTGTAGCCTTTTCTTTTCAGAACAAGGACTGCAAAATCCAAGGTGCCTCTGGATGTCAGCTGGAGCTGACTGCAGGTATTTCTGACCATGCATCGTACTCTGTGGAGCTAAAACACTTCTAGACATCTTTTAATTGAATGTGCTTTCACTGCCAGTGACCTTTAGAGATTTACAGATTTGTTCTCTTGTTGTCATACTTTGCACATGATTTACATTCCTTGGGGTGTGCTGAGGGAAGACAGTCAGAGACAGGCAACTGGATGGTGTTGGACACCCTGTGCCGAGGATGCAGTTAGAAACTCCAGGAGGCAGGCTGGGTTGGCCACAGGGAGTTCAGACAGCCCCAGTGTGCATGGTTAGCTGGGACATGGTGAGGACAGCCGTGCTACCAGCTAGAAATGTGGATAAGACTCCTGGCTTTTGGAGAAGCTGCTGAGCCAAACTTTGCAGCCGGCAGCTTGATACACATTTCCAGAGCAATCTCTTCAACTGAAAAGGGCTCAGGAGCTGTAGACACTTAGGAATGAAAAGTTATATTAGGTATGACAGGTACAGAAACTCAAAGCTGAGGAAGCTGCCACTGGAAACCCTAAGGTCAAACAGAGCTAGTGAGATCTCACATCTCGTTCAGGATCCACGATTCAAACAACTGGTTTTTACTTAGAGCCTTGTTGGATTCTTTGGCCAGTTCCTACCACCTGCAGATGTTTGTCATTGCAGCCCCAAATATTAACATGGGATGGGCTTTGAATGGGATCATCTATGATGCTTTTCTAGCACTAATTCATATTCAGATCTCACACAAGGTACCCATTTTAACCCTTCTGGTCCCACAGTCACAAATCCTCAGCTCTATTAGCCCTATGTGGTTTTTGTTGGTTTGTTGGTTTTTTTTGTCTGTATGGCTCCTGCAAGTAACTGGGTTTGGTATCTCTATCACTGTGTATCATTTCTTTCAGCCCCATGCTCCCATGATCAGTATAGGGCATAAATCAGCAAAATTAATTAACTACTCTTTGCTTTTTTAACTCTGCTGAGGCTGTGGCCATGGTGTGCAGAATTTGTGCAGCTGCTGCCTTTCGGTTCATCCTCAGTCTCCAGACAGTTACTAGAGGCCAGAAGCCGTAATGGCTATGAAAAAAAAAAAAAAATTTTGGTCTGTTTCAGACAGAGCTATTAAAAGAAAATTATTCTCAAAGTAATTCTTATCTCATTATGGGATTGCTGAATTACTGCATATTATGGAAAAGGAAACTGCAAATGCGTTGGGTTTTCTTCCCATTAGAACTATTGTTTTATTGCAGTTGTTGCACCTGCACGCACACATTTATGGGGTTTTAAAAATCTTTTTAGAAGTGAAACCAACTTGCCTTAGCTACGGAACATAAAGTTCACAAAAGTAAAGAGCAGGTTTGCAAAGGTGAGCAGGAATGGTGATGCCTTTGGCTGCATAAGAGCACAAGAAAGAGGAAGGCACTAAAGAGTGACACTGCTGTACTTTTAGAACTGCCCAGAGGGGCAATTCTGCCTCAGAGAGACAGTTCCTACAGTCCTTTACACTGACCTGTCTCCTCATCCTACCCCAAACTGCCACCAGGGTGCAAAGCCAAAGCTAGCAGGTATCTGTCTAGTGTGGGAGGCTGCAGGTCAAGCAGCTAAAAGTTAATCATGGTGAGAGCTCACCACCTCCAGTTAAGGACCCTGGCTGCAAAGGGTATCAGTGCTCATGCTCATGGTTTCATGCTGTCCCACAGGCAAAAAGGATTTTTTGGTGCCTTCTCACCCTTGGGCCAGTTTGCATTCCTGGTCCATCCTGGTTCCTCTCTCCTACCACCTGATGTGCTGCTTGACAGGGCCAGAAAACACCTCACTCCCCTTCTCTTGAACACATGGCCTCCATGAATGCAGTGGCCTCATCTGCAGGCATGAAATGCAACTGAACTGCATAAGAAGAAACTGTTTTAAATTATTTCTGGTTTCAGACCAAATTACTAAATATGAACGTGCTTCAATTTCTATCGCAAATGTCCAACGTGTGGAAATAATATGCAGCTTAAAAAAGAAATAGAAAAAAATGCTTTTCTTGGCCTCTCAGGTCTTACAGAACATTAGTCCACTCACATCTTCCCGCAGAAGCAGAGCAGGCAGGGTTTTGGTATGGTTCCCAAGGTGGATACCAGCTGCTTGGGATCGATCCGAGGGGCAGCAGCTGCGTGTGCGGCTGGACACAGCCCGCAGTCTCTCCAGGTGTGCACAGCACACGCTCCCCACAAGGTTGCTGACCCAGGGGCTCTGCAGCAGCCACACTGAAACCTTTTCCTGTTCACAAAGGGCTTCATGGTCCCACCTCTTGCCTTTAGTTTTCTTCTCTGAAAGCTTCTGCGTGGTAACAGGACACAAATGTGAAGTCAGGAAGCCGCCCGCTAGGCCCCAGTGGCCCAGTTAATCACCAGGCCGTGTGCCTGTGCTGATGGGCCCTGATAAACAGTGGTGCCACTGACTTCCCTTTCCGACTGCTTATCTCTCCCAAAGCCTCCTCTCCATCAGCTCAGCCCCTCTGCTCCCTACTCCCCAGCACGGCACGATGCTCCCCACGGCTTGCAGCAGTCAGCTCCAGGACACGGCCTTGAGCTTCTCTCCAAAGGTCCCTGTGCTGAGACGATGGGCCGTTCTCACACTGTAATGTGCATTTTTGTGGCTAAGCAAACAAACCCCCTGTAGATCTATACGTGCAGCTGCTTGTTGTTGGCTGGGGTGGGACACCCTCCAGCCTGGGAAGCAGCAACAAGCTGAAGTGTGCACTGACTGCTCTGTTCATGTTTCAATCTGCCTCCGGGGATGAGGACAAGGACACACATAGGTATGAAACAACTCTGCTAACCTGGCTCCTCCTGTAAATGGTGTAGGAACAGGAAACTATTTTCCTCCTCCTTAAATTTTTGGTGTAATTTGAGAGTCGAGCTCTATGCAGATTGGAACACGTTAGTAATGTCTGGAAAGTAATTACAGTATATATGATTATTTTAATATTTACTAAGTGCTGACAATGTAATACTTTTATTAAAACTTTTGGGAGGGTGAAATACATACCACAAGGCATGGTGAGATGAAGATAGTCTTCTGAAAGCACTCATTTCTATTTCAATTTTACAGCTACTTTCCTATGACCTACTTTTAATCATATTGGTTTCTTTATGTCTTAAATTATGTGAGGTGGCTAATGATTTTAATATAAAATTCTTTATGGAAGAATGCAAATAATATTTTTTGCCTACTGAAGGCATGCTGTGACCTTTTTATTGAAAAGCAATTTATCATGTATTGAAGAGCAAAGGAAAAGGTCTAACTTTGCTGGAGGCTGGAGGTCTTTCTTTTCACTTATTTCGATCATATACCAAGGGTTAGCAGGATAAGATCTCTGTTTTAAAAGGAACTGATGAGACTAAATTAGATTGGGCATCTGGCTTTTTTTTTCTACAATGAGGGGAATCCACTGAAGTAATTTTGCAAAATCAAAGAGAAGTATTTTCAATATTCTTCGTATCTGACAGTTCAGATAATCTAATCCAATCCAGATTTTCTTCTGATTTTTCTTTTTTTTCTCAAAGCAAATTTCTCAGAACCATCCAAGTTATGTTTAGACTTTTTAATCTGGCTTGCATGCTCTTTGGAGCCTTTTCAGCCTTTGTTCAGCCTTTTGTCACTTCTCACCTAAAGCAATATATTTCTTTATGGAAAAGCATTGGTGATAGTAGTTTAACTCATTAATTTGCTGTCAAATTGATCGTAAGCATTAGTGAACTTGATTTAGGTGCTCTGTGAAGATCTGAGTCACAATGTAGGTGAACCATTGAGGTCTGGGTCCTGGAACAAACGTTTGTGATGTATCCAGCCTTGTCTTCACCATAACATTTGGTAACTCAAGCAAATGGACCTTGACTATTTTAATTTAAAACAGGTCCACAGACTTGAGAGAAAAATCCATAGCAATATAATTATATGAATATATGAACTTCAAGAAATCTAAGGGACACAAAAAACATTGAGAAGCCCACAGTATAGGAGAAATGAATAGTTCATAGGTGGAGCTCCCCTGACATCT
Source organism: Corythornis vintsioides (assembly GCA_025447755.1). Classification (NCBI taxonomy): domain Eukaryota; kingdom Metazoa; phylum Chordata; class Aves; order Coraciiformes; family Alcedinidae; genus Corythornis; species Corythornis vintsioides. The sequence continues at coordinate 67,331 of JAOEGS010009351.1, read as the reverse complement.
GGATTTCACTACAGAGGAGTGCTGTGGAAACCTGACTGGATCGCAATTGCAGGCTCATATCCCATGGCTTCAGCTAAAACTCTTAGGTTTTATACTTTGTTTTAATTCCTAGGTTATTAATTGCCAATACAGATAAGATGTCTTCGTGCACGTGAGCTCTCCTTCCATTGCATTCCATTCAGCAGATATCATTACACTTCAGCCACACATCATTAAACATTTCAAAACACATCCAGAGAGGCAGTTGTATATAGGAGGCACATTATTACAGGTAATATATTTTGCTCAGCCACACAACCTTGCAGCATCCGTGGCTGTGCACCTACTAACACACTCCAGAGCAGTTAAACACAAATAAACATTTTTCTGACTTCTTTTTCTTTGCCTCTCTGCTCCCACCCTCCAGACAGCAAGGCTGCATCTCTGCTTTTGTGGGGGAATAAAACAGATTGCAGCCCAAAAAACAAAATCCTTGGTCCATATGGGATAGGTGCCTCACCACCAGACCCCTTGTGTAGTTATTTGTGTGAGAGTGAAGATGGAAGGTGGTGAAGTACAACATGCTACCCAAACCCTTAGTGTGAGGTAGTGGGGAATTGAGCCCTTAATCCACGCTGGGCTGTCTGGGCAGTACTTGCATTGATGGATTTCTGCTTTCCACTAAATTGATTAGCTTTACAGTGCTGTTTCAGTGATTGTCTGGGCTTGAGCAAGTCCTGTATCTATTACCAGCCATGCTTCTTATCCTCAAAGAACCTTTATCAAAGTTCAGTGCAGTGAAGCTACCCACAAGGTTGTCCTATTATAGTCAATTAAAATATAATAAAAGGCAGCAGGAGACCAGGCAGGCTCCTTGCACCGAGCAAGAGCTCAGGAGAGATGTGATTTCTTAGAACATGGCAAAGCAAATACACCACTGCCCTCAGATATAAAAATCATCAGGCAGTCAGTGCCATATTGAAGGTATTTTAATTTTTTTCCCCAGCACTTGGGCATTGGAGATTTCTCAGAGACCTTTTCTGCAGCTGTGTGTCAGATTATACTTAACATCATTACCATGCTAAAGGTGAGAAGTCTCCAGTAAGAGACTCCTAACTGGGCACACATGCTGGCATATTGTTTTTCCAGATAGTATAGTAAGTACCACTGCAAAGCCACTAAGCAAGCTTGAATATATAAAGACCTCCACGAGCCAGAAGATACTCTCAGATGCTTCCACCCTGTGTAGTGCAGCCCCCCCAGGGCCCAAGCTCAGCAGCACAGAACAGGTCTGGGTAATGAGAGGAACGCAGCTGAGAGGGTGAATCTGGAGTGTTTGCCCACCTGGGGAGTGTGTTCATAGTCATAGCACACAGAAGGGACAGAGCACTGGGGTTTGGGTAATAACCGAGCAAATTGGCTTTTCTTTTTATATTATTCTTTGAGGAAAGGTGAAGGGAAATTTCGATTTGACTCATTTCTTCCAATCTCCGTTCCTGCAGTGGTGAAGTAAATGATCTCTGCTATTGTCAGCTTTATTAGCCAGCTTATCACACACTTAAATGCAATCCTTCAGACGGGAGAAGATGTCTATAAATCCTGTTCTTTAAATATTCTTTGAATCCTGATGATTTACACCTTCTCACAATCCACGCACCTATTATTTTATGTTTATCCACTTTAAATTACATTAACACCATCACTGCACCAGTTTGGCTGTCTGCACTAGTCTGTCTGTCCCACTCTCTCGGGCAGAGCTGTGCACCATGCCAGCTGCCTGCAGCAAAGCAGTGGTATTTAAAGGAGGTTTTCCCTGAGCTGCCTACTGTATCTGGATTAAAGACCTGACATCACTATCACTGCTTATTTTGTCCTGGTAGATTTTCTGCAAATCTCTTCTAAAAGTGTTATTTAGAAAGAGCCTGATGGCATCTCTGCACACATCTAGAACTGCAGCCAGTACTAAAACACAGGTATTCAAATGCCTTTCTCTGGATATAACCAATATTGCCACAGTTTTCTCCCCTTCCTGACACACGTTATTACACAAGTGTCCTTGACCCATGGGATATTCACCTTCATCTGAAGGACTGGACATTGACTGTCTCTGAGGCAGAAAACAGGATTTTGATGAGGGAAATTTCTGAATGGGGCTATCAAATCCTGCTCCCTCTGTCTTCAAAAGCTCTCTCAGTGGCTGTATTAGTTCCTTTCTGTTTGCAAGTACAAAAGAGCAGCAACAAGACACCCTCAAACCACATGGAAAAGGAATAGCATCAATGTGTGACAACACATGTGCAGCTCAGCTCCGGTCTGTGCAGAGTGAGGAGTTCCCACAGCACTCAGCCTGCCCAGGATTAGAGAAAACCCCAGGATTTTTTTTAAATCCTAAAGCTGTTGCTTGCATTTCATAAATAAACAGTTACTTTTCTACACCAGTGAATGGTGTTAATGACAGCAGTAACACCTCAAGGTGCTAGCAAACAAATTGCATACTGCAAATGTAATGAGGGATTGGGGGGGGTGTGGGGGGGTGGCGAGCAGGGTTGAATTAAGTCTGCCACTACCTGGCAGCTGAGTTTTGTGAGCTCAAAACACAACAGCTACAGAGAGAAACCCGTGTCCCCAAGGGGGCTGTAGGATGCTGCCCAAGGGGTTCCATTCTGTGTGGCTGCACATCAGCAGGAACCATCACCCATGAGGGTCCGCAGTGGGATGGGGGGAGCCAGGGGACCCATGGAGACAGCAGCAGCGTGGAAGGGGAGCGGTGCTTCTTAGAGAGGTCCTGGAGACAGCAGAGGGAAGAGGAGCATCCTGGAGAAGTCTGAATGTGGCAGGGGTAGAGGTGGGTTCCAGTTCACTCCTGGTTTGGTCATATGGGAAGAATGACATTGGGATCATCTTCCCTATGGGCAAATGCTGTATAGTGTGTGCAGCTCCTGAGGAACCAACCCCTGGCCGCTGGCAGCAGGGAGCAAAATGGCCTGGCATGAATTTAGGGATACAGACTATCTCCTGAATGTAGTTGGTTGCTGACAACACCCCATAAAGGCAGCACAAATATGTGGTTCTCAATGGAGCTTTATAATTAAGACCCAATATAAAAAAAAAAAACAAACCACCACCAACAAAAAATTTCTCCATGAAGTCAGATAACTCCAAACAGAAGGAAAATTCCCCTCCTGAAACCCTCTCTCACAGAGCAGCTGATTCATTTAGTTAATTCAGACACCTTCATTCCCTCTCCATGGGATGCTAATGGATGGAGATGCTTTGCAGAGGGTCTGAGTCCCAGCACATGCTGAGACAAGTGCCAGCTCCACTGCAGGCACCGATTTGGGGAATCTGCCTGGGGAGGGAGATTCAGGGACCCCAGAAACCTCTCTGCTCCTCATTTGCTCTTCATTTCTATGCGTGCTTCTGCAGCAGAAAAAGCCATCAAGCCTCTCAGAGGGAGCAGGGATCAATGCCATGCAGATCAAACCGGCAGCTGGAAAACTTTGGGTGAAAGTGTAATACTGTGAGTGCTTCCAGCTCACTTTCATTCAAGTCCTGATATTGAGATTTTAGTACAATGCCAATTTTAGCTCGAATTGTCTGACAGCTCCTCTTTGTGCACAGGAGCAATATTGACAGAATGGTACTTCTTGAAAGAAAGGTGATTTTTTTTTTTTTCTCTCCCCAGAGGAAATAGACTCTGTGTGTAATGGGCTGCTGCTGTTTCTTTTCCTTCTGAACTAGGGCTGCTTAAAAGGAAAGCCTGATAGCTGGCTTTCATTACAGTCTTGGCTTTGAGTTTTCTGGAAAAATAGGTATTATTTGTAGGATCTGAGTATACACTATTTAGGGGGGTTCCCCTTTGAGTCACTGCTCGGGTGCCTTCTCCAGGAGGCTGGATGAAACGTGTGCCCTGGGCAGGTCCTGGGAGAGGGTCCCAGGCGAGGAAGGATGAAAGTAATTGCATTTTTAATGTGGCTCTCATTAGCTATACTCTTGAGCTAAAGGGGACCATGGTAGTGTCAGTGCCATAAAGCATCATTAGAGCAGCAAGAGGATGAAGCAGCCCTTCACAAGTGCAATGGCAGGACCAAAGGCACTGTTCCCACGTCCTGGGCTCTCAAAATCTGCTTCCTAAACACCAGCTCTCTGTCCCCTGGACAGAGAAAATTGCTTACGCTGGGAGAAAATGAAGTGACAACCCTACATTTCTCTGCCTGGCTCCTTTTTTTTAAAATCATCCTTATTTTTTCCACACCCTGCCATTCATGTCATGCCACGATGAGAAGCAGAGAGGAAGGAGCTGCTATCAGTGAATCCTGCCATCACATTATGATGGTAAATCACAAAGGCAGTGCAGCAACCTGCAGCTTGGGAACAGTGGGTGGGTGGCTGGACACAGCGGCCGCGCGAGACACCTGATTTCCATCTACCTCATCTGTCTGCAACCTGCCTGCTGCAGAGAACTGCTTCCTTAACAGGAGACAAATCAATGGAAATATTTGGCATATAATGCTCTGAAATAGTCTTTCTAAGCACAAGGAGATCCAGAGGTAGAAAAGTCGGTATCGTAATGAAAAAGATAATTAAAGTTTGGGTCAGATTGAATGCATTACATCTCTCACAAGTACCCGGTATTGATTTCAGACTCAACCTCGGGGATATGTAGTCTGATACCTCTGAAATCCCATGAGCAGGGGCCTAAGCCTGGTGTACATGTCATTTGTATGGCTTAAACCCAAGAATATGCTTCCAACCAACTTTAACTCCGTAGGATTTGTATTTTATTGACTCTGAGCAAACGCAGGGGAGCAGCAGCTGGATCTGCCACAAGGAAGATGGCTTTGGAGATGCAGTCTGTAAATAGAAGGGAAAGGGTTATTTTGGCTATATTTTAGAACTGGCAGAAAACTGCAGCAAATTGCATTATTCAGTGGGTAATGTAATGTTAATATGGCCTTGTAGCCAGGGCGGGGGACAGAACCCAAGGTTTAATCATTTTGTAATGCACTTACATTGCCCATTTTAGATACGTCAGCTGTCATAAATGAACTGCAGTTTTATCCCCGGACTATATATAGAATTACTATTTATATAATTTTCTTCTGCAGCTTATGCAGTTTAAACTAAGAAAAGAAAGAGCCAGGATGGAGAGAGGGGGGGGATGTGCCCTCAGCCCTGCTCCATTCAGAGAATTCCTCAGTGCCTTCAGTCAGGAAAGCGCTGCCTTCGCTTAAGCCTCAGCTTAGGTGGTTGACATTTTCAATAAAACAACACCCGTTTCAACAACCCATTTAATGTTGTGGAGAGCAAGGCAAGAAAACACTGCATTTAAAAACAGAGTCACATAGGAACGCCAGTTGGTGAACTTCTGCTTTGTGTCTTAGGTATTTATCATTCATAAGCCCCAAACTCCAGGAAATCCTCTCCCATGGCATCACTCCTCACCAGTTTTATTGAAAAACTCTAATATCCTTTTGCATTCTAAATTCCCACTGAAAGCCACCCACGTTACAGCTTTTTTTGTATACATATTTTAGTGGTTCTCAAACAAAGACGGTTCCTCCTTCCACTGCTGAGTCCTGCTGCTTCCCCTGCTGCATCTCCCCGCAGCATCCCTGGGAATCCGGCGGCGCGTTGCAGGCTGCCCGAGAGCTGATTAATGTCCTTGCCAGCATAAAAATAAATAAATAAACGGACTTGCAAATGGACTTGCTGCTCCTATCAGCTCACAGAAGTATTTGGATGTGTTTGCTTTTTTGGGGGGGAAGCCATTTGAAAGAATCCAGGGGAAACTCGAGAAAGCAGAACATCCTGCCGATGGTAAATTGCCAGTATTCCTATTGATTGTCTCATCTTTTAATGAAATTCTTACTCTGGAAGCAATTTCTGTAGGGAGTTTGCCTTGACTGTTCTCTCCAGTGCTACATCCTACAGGCCAAAGGATTTCTTTTCTTGAACAACGGATGTTTTTTAAGAAGCAAGAGTACCCTTGTTGTCATCTACAGCATTTACCTACAAAGAGCATGATAATTTATACAGAAAAGGCCATCTATCCTTCCTGCAGGACAACCTGATTTACCAACTGTGCATCTGTTTCATATAAAGTGCCCTGAGTAGAACAAAACCCTCCATTCTAGCAAAACCAGAGCAGTCTCTTTAGCTTTCAATAAATCATGTTCTACCTGTGGGATACCTTGTTAATGACTATACACTAAATCCAGAGGGGGTTTTCCTTTTTCTTTCCTTTTTTTTTTTAAAAAAAAAACTTTTCCTTTTTTATTTTTAACTCTCCATAGCAAATATTCAGAGTTTTTGAGGCCAGTTGAAGGCTTTTATTGCCCAGGCAAAACTCCTTTTAACTTCAGAGGGAGTTTGGTATTAGTAATCTGCCTACATCAAATATCTCATTAGTGACAGACATCTCTGTAATGATCCACCTTGGAGTCACCACACTTCATAAACCAGACAGGGAAAACCCTAAGCCAAAATCTTCCCTCATTCTGCTGATAGTTAACAGCTTTGCCTTTACCTACCCAATTTTTTTGGTTGTTGTTTGGTAGTTTTTGTTATTTGTTTCATTTTGTTTTGTTTTGTTTTCTATTCAAGATGAAATTACATTTCCAGTAAGAGGTCTAAATTCTATTCATGGGACAAAATCCATGTTTCCCCTGAAAATGCACGAGCTGCAGCCATTCCAGACCCAAGGGACCTGTGTCTGTCAAAGGCACTGATGAAAGATGAAATCATCATATGAAGACTTATATCAATGTAACTGAGAGTGGAAATATTTTTTTACTGAGGGCATAACTCATGCAGGAGGATGCTTACAGCATCCAAGAGGCTTTAGGCTTGTGTTACAATGCTGTCAATGAAGTAAAAATGTGTCTAGGGAACAGAGAGTAAATTCCTGTAAAATAGCAGCGCAGTGAGCTGTGGAAGAGCTGGGTCTTGTTTCCTACCCTGTGTGCTGGAACCTCTGTGCATCTGCATCCCCTTTCTCCCCCAGCCCTTGTTCTATGAGCTCCAGCCACAACAGCAGTTCCTCAGCAGAGCCATGAGGTCTTTGCTCGTGGCTTCAGTGCAAGGTCCATCTGAGGTACATTCCCCCCAGCATCTTACTGACTGATTTGCCTTCCTGAAGAGGACTCTGGGGAGCTGGAGCACAACAGCTTTGAGATACAAGCTGCCTCTCCTCTTGTGTTTTTTGCTAGGTGATGGTGGTCTTGGTTTCTGACAAGGCCTCTTGTTCCCACTCTAATGTAAATTGCAGTGTAAAACTACCACAGATGGGATAAGCTAAGTCCTTGACCTTGTTTCTTTGCTACAAAAAGCCAGGTGGTGCTTCTGCCAGTTTCACTCTTGCCAGTCAGGAACCAAACAGTTCCTTGTCATTAAACTGCCAGTCCTTTGTCCCTGGGCATAGATCAAAAGAAAGTCACCTTTCCAACAGTTTGCCAACTGTTGAGACGTTGCTATTTCAGTGCTATCTGCAATGTCATTTCCTTCACCCAGGTGATGTGTCACCAGGCTGTTGGGGCCAGACCTCAGGGATGAACCATGCTGCCCACACACAAGACTGCTCTAAAAAGCACCTCTTCTCTGCAGGGGACCTGAAGAAGCCCTTGGGCTTGAGGACACCTTGGTTTGCTTGTTTCTCTCTTCCTAGATCCATGAATGCCCCAGGAGCCAACTCATCCTGCCACAAGTGACACAGGACACCTGGCAGTAGCACAGCATGTCCAAGGTGCCATTCTGGGCTTCTTCCTCCAAGGAACACTTCCCATAAAACTTTGTACTGTAATGGAGGTTGTGTCTACCCAGCATTTTTGTTTCAACCTTTTTTCAGATGTATTGTCTGCCTCTCAGATGCCTTTGCCAGCCTGTCCATGACTAAATTTGGCCCCTGATAGACAATTCTCCTTTAATCAGACATTTGCCTCAGTAGCAGGGTTATTCTGAGGTCTAATGAAGTTTACAGTTCCTAATTAAATTGATCTGACATCCTGGGGTGGAAGGGCTTTTAAGAGCACTCATTTATTAAGAAGTTGAGATTTTTTGCTCCAGCAGCCTTCTGTGTTAGACTAATTTTAGCATCTAGAAGTAAAGGATGAGTAATCCTTTCTAAGGCTTTGGCGATGTTGGTTGAAGCTTTTTCTCATTTACCTTAATCAAAGAAGCAATCAAAAATTCCTAATCACCTTTATGAAGGCACATAGGTCAGGGTGAAAAATGTAGCAATCATATCACCCAGTCAGGAAGCAAATAACATTGGTTCAAAAAGTGCTGGACTGAGAAGCCATGGGAGACCCAGACTGCAACCCTCATGTCCCTCTGCCTATCGACGTTTCTTCTCCCAACACCCAGATAATTAATAAGTGGCATTTGACAGGGCATTTTCCACCCTGATTCTGTGCCATTCACTTTGAACAGGCGGTGGCTCCAAACTGCACTTCTGCACATCATTGTCATTAGGATAAAGCTTATCACTTCATTTCTTCAGACTCAGTCAATGAAATCAAATATTTCCCATAGAAGAGTTGATTAAGTGTCATTTATAAGTGGCAAAGAAACTTTCAAAATGATCAAAATTGACCGGTTCACTCTTCTTGCCTTTGTGGGCCAAAGTGATCATAAATCTTACTAAACCCTGATCAATGCCTACTTTATACTTACACATAAAAGCAACCATTTAAGGCCCTCTCTTGGGGGACTTTAAAGGGAGCTCTGAGTTCAGACCAGGTCCTTACTCACATGGTGTTTCCTCCAGAGCCAACTGCACATTAGTTCACTTTTAGTCATCAGAGAGTGGGGAACCTTAATGCCTTTTGTGCCCTGCTTGTGTTACAATTGTTTGTCACAGGAAACAGAACCACCCCACAGAGATTTTGAGAGTCAACTTAAATCTTTTTTCTCTAATCTTGCTTTTGGAAAAAATGCTTGAGGTTTGACTGACATCTCATTAAGATAACTAAGAGAATTAAGAAAAGTAGTGGAGGTTAGAAGATGTCAGCTGTGACCCTCCTGTCCCACTTTGCTTGGTCATATTTTGTTTCCAAAGCCTGGATAATTAATAAGTGCTATTTGAGGGGTTGTTTTATTTCAAGTAGCTAAGAAAACTTTATCTTCTCCAAGGCTTTTGCCTTTAATGTTCAGTAATATGCAATGGATAAAGGACTGAGAGGGTCGTGGATTCTTAAAGGTAAGATTTTTTTCCCCGAAAGAATAATGCTGACTTGTTCAAAATGTCTTTTTCACCTTGAAAAGACATGTTTCAATAAAGCTTTTTTAACATTTTGAAAGGTTTTCCATGTTCAAAATGAAATTACTTTCCAGATATCCAGACTAACCACATTCTTTATATTTAAAGGTAAAATAATTATAAAATAGAACCAGAGAGATTCTAACTAGGCCAGAGAGGAAATGACACATTTCAAATTAATCTAAGCAGATTCAGGGAGGATCTTGACTGAATTTTCTTTCCCTTTTCAGTTTGCATTTCTTTTGTCCCAAGTTAAAACAAAGAAACTTTTTTAAATGCTCAACGTGCAAAAACATTTCCTTGCCCTGCTCTAATTGCTTGATTGAATTACTTGTAGAAAGATCACAACTTCCTTCAATTAATCAGTTCCATAAATTCTTTTTTTTTTTCTTTCCACTATCCCTGACCCATAACTCATTCACAGACCCAGTACTTGTGCTGATTTAATTAGCTATTTGTGGCCTGTGAGTGTTTCCTGTTTGCACAGACCCTCACTTAAGCTCAGGATTTGCATACAGCTTCTAATTCTCACTTAAAACTCACCCCAACCTAAACCTTTTTTTGCCTCTGATCTCCCATGCTGGGATCCACGTGGGAAGCCGATGCACTAGGAGCATGAACCCAGCTGGAATGAATTTGTTTAAAAAGCTGAGTGGACTTTCACTGAGGTTTTTTGGCATTGCTCACTCTGTTCTAATTGCTTTATAAATTACTGGAGTTAATGCTGGCCACTGGGTGCTGGATGCAGATAAGGGATACAAAGGCAGCTCAGGGTCTCAGGGTTTTATCTTTTAGCTGGAGGATAGTGCTAAGGAGCAGACTGAAGAGCACAAAGAAGGCCTCTTGCAAGTGAGATTTTTAGGCTCCCATGTGGTAAATTGGAGCCCAGGTGATGTTTCCAGAAATTCCAGTATTCCCAGAGGGTCTGGGGGTTTTGGTAGATGAAGTGGTGGTCCTGCAGAGCCTTTCTACTCCCATAAGCTGTAGATGGTAAGAAGCTTCTTTTATTTTATTTTTCCCCCTCTTCTCTTTTGTTCATCAGAGCTGATAAAGATCAACAGAAAATCAAGGCTGCTAAGATATCTCAGTTGTGCATCAAGAACAGTTGTTTGTTTGCTTTATGATTTAAACCCATGTATTTTATTGCTGTGTGAACAGTGGAAAGCTAAGGTTTTGATGCTCTTTGAGGTGTAACATTTTCTGAAGCACTGATAAATGAGTTCAGATTTAGGGTAGATCTGTAGCTTTTCTGTTCCTTTGCCAGTAGAAGAAATCTCCAAGTGCACTGAATCTTTCTCTTGCTGATTACAGCAGGGATTTTTACTGTAAGGTAAATCTACATTTTACAAGTAGGAATACTATCTAGCTAGGTGTTTCTGATAAACATCAAAGGCTGTACCTGATAATGTTCCCCTCCATTGAAGGTGACAATGAATATAGGAAATAACTTGGTCTGCTTCTGTACACATCCCAGAACATTAATTTATTTGGTCAAATTAAGATCCTGAAAAATTAAATACTAAAATTGCTTAAGATGAGTCTTAACACCCAATCGACCCAGTTCTCTTTACCTGTGTTTTACCCAGCAGTGTGCTGTAATCTGCTTTTGTACAGGTGAGGCTACCATGTGTAGAAGAGCAGACAGAGCTGGTGTAATTCACAGGAAGAAAAAATCTATTTGCAAAATAACTCGTCTTGGAAAGTCACCCACGGAGTCAAACAATATATCCATAGTTGTATGAAGTTTAACTCTCAAAGAAAAGTTACAGGTGCTGGCTGGGTTCAGAGGCTTGGCTGGTACCAAGGGAGGGTTGCTCTGCTCTTGAGCTGCTTGGGTCCCTGCACAGACTTTGCCTTCGCTTTGTCCTGTGCTCTGGTCTCGTTTACTGAAATAAAGCCCCAGCAGCCAATTCACCAAATTCACTTTGGAGCTCTCTGGCTTTATTTCCAGCTATTAACCAAGAGGGCTGTCATTTGAGAAGCTGTGTTATGGATCTGCTCAGAGAGCTGTGCCGGGCTGTGCAGTCACTGGCCACACCAGGGCGGTCGCAGAGAGTAAACAGCCCAGCTCTAAGTCCGTGTGTCAGGGAGAGCAATAAAACCCTATCAGGAAGGAATCACAAGCACCTAATGGGAATCAGATGCAGAGTAATATAGGCCACGGGCATGCTCTTATCCAGATGCGCAGGGAATTATGTACATAAACAGAGCATAATTTGGTTTTACATCTTATTTTTCATCCTTCGCTTCAGAGGGAAATGAGTTACTGGCAGTGGCGTGTAGGAAAGTAGCTGTTAAGTACTCAGCAACTGCTTGCATGCAGCTTGGTGTGATGGAGCTTCTAATGGTGACCAGGCACTTTGCTCCACTCAAGGTGGGCTTGTCCCCTGAGCAAAGCACCCAGCTCTGGCTGGAGGGAGCATCCTAGCAGCCCCTGGGGCAGCAGGAATGAGCTAGGGTCCCTCGCTGCTGGGGCAGGCAGCAGCAGAGTGTGGCTGTGATGCTGCAGCCCTCACCTTCCTGAGAGGCTGTCCCTCAACACAGAAGGTCCTGCTGCGTTGGAGCTGTGTCAGGGACCAGGTGGCAGAGGCACAGGCTGGCTTTGCAAGGTGATGCTGGTCTCTTCCTTTGGTGGTGGAGAAAATGCTTTTGCTAATCTCAAGCTGTGAATTTGGACTTCGTCTTTGGGCTGGAGAAGGAGGATTTACTTGCTGTGCTTCCTGCCCCTGGTGTGCTGGTTTCCAAGTTTGAGAGTTAGAAGGCTGTGGGGCATTAGTGGGAAATATACTTCCCACACAAAGAGGAAAGCTGCTTCCAGCTTTGCCTCTCTTGCACTACTTGTGATTGTACATTTGACTGCATTGGTTGTGATAAATGCAGAAAACCCTGAACTTAACATATTCACATTTCAAACACAGAAGGCAAGGAGGCTGGCAGTCAGGCAAGCAGGGCTGGAAGGCAGACGATCAGAGTGTTAAGCCTTGCCTTGGTGACGTGTATAAATCTCAGCAAATAACTAGATTCCTTCTCCTTTAAATGCGAAATAGCTCACAGAAAGTAATTACTTTTTTAATGAAACATGCCTTGAGCTGCACCTCTAAGTGCAAGGTGCTATGATGGGACTTATGTGGATGCAATGGACCTATGGCTTCTCTTCTGAGGCTACTGGGAGCTTGGCTGACTTGTTTCCAGGACTGAGGAGAGGGCAAAGACAAGGCAGGTGGTGCAGGGGCCACGGGTCCCTCAGGAGCTATCACAGGAGCTGGTGTGATGGGCAGGGTGGCGTGGGGAGGGCTGCCTAGGGCAGGGATCACCTCCTCCAGAGGCCACGGCACCATGCAAAACACTAAATAAATGACATGATTTAGAAACAATTAGGTAATTAAACCTCTCTGCTGTTCTCCTGAGTTCAGCTTGCACTCCAAGCTCTCGGGCTGAGGCAAGTGTCTCTCTGCAAAGCTTAATTTTTTGAGAAGGTATCTTTGCCTATTTGTTTTTCCCTCTCTAAGTCCAGTGACATGAGAGCTGCTGGCCACCTTCTGGCCCTCCTGAGGGCACCCATCTGCTCTGCCATTCTTAATAACATCTGCAGCCCCAGCCACACAAGTGTGGGGTTTGAATGCACAGCACTCCCATTTCAGGGGGAAATGCAGGTGAGATGGTGAGACTTGGTGTGTGTGAAGAGGCACCCTCCTGTAAACCACTGCTGCAGGACACCACCATCAGAAGAAGGTGCACAGGGTGGAAAGAGGCCAGAAATGGCAACCAAAAGGCTGTGTATAGCTTCAGACTGCCTCCTCACTCATCTTGGAACAAAGCTGCTTAAAAATAGCCATGGCCTTCATTCCCCATCCATTTGTTCAAGGCTGTGTAATTGTTGTTCTGTGGGAAAGGACCACAATGTGCATGGGCTGTCTGAGTGGTTCTCCAGCAAGCCAGGCTCAGAAAGAGAAAGGCTGATGGCTCTTAAACTTGATGTTTTGGAGTTCATGTGATTACTTAGGGGGGAAAAGGGTACCTATCTGAGTGTTGGGTGGCTTGCAAAAGGCAGGAGGACATGTCCTCAGGCTGGCTTTGCATGCTCCATTGTTTGAGGAAAGTGGGTGAGAGAGGTGCCCAGCTGGGGAGGCAGCAGTAGGAGCCTGATGGCTGCTGGGCTGCGGGAGAAAGTGGGTTTCACAAATCTGGAAGCTGGGTTTTTAAGCCCAGAAGCAGAATCATCAGTGGAAACATTTGGGGAACAGCTGGCATCAGTTATAGCTGCTCCTCCTTGTCCATGGGGATAAATTGCATTGCTGCAAATTACTGCATTGGCAGTTGTCCCTGTTCACACCCCATGCCTCAATAAAATTGTAGGCTGGGAATAGAAGATGTGGAGCATCATCCCTGGCTTTAGGCCACCTGGGAGCTGCCTGTGTGAAGGCAATCCGTGGGTACCAATTGGGTAAACTTTCTAGGAGCTTTTTACTGCATGAGAAACTGGTTGTGAGGGACAAGTGAATTTGGATTTATCCCACGTTATCTGCATAGAGCAGAAATCTGGATGCACCCAGAAGGAAAGAAGGGAAATTAGGACAACAGAAGTTGATGGGCTGAAAACTTAATTAACATGTTGAAAAATTTGACCTGAACTTAGGCTCTTTCCCTTCCTCTTTTCCATTGTCACTATTGGTTTGGTTTTTGATTTTTAATATTACTGCTTAGGATAATTTTTTCTCAAATTAGGAATAAATTATATCAGATAAATGTCAGGCTAATGTGTTAATTCTGTTGCAATGCAGTGGAAAAATTGTATAATAGAGCTTCCCCCATGTACCTTCATCTGATTCACTCTGTGGCTCAACTAATAGTTTTGCAGCCCTGTAGATGTCAAATAACCGAGTAACAGCCCAAAAGTTTTCCCTCTATTGCATCCATCTGCTGCACTAGGATGGGGAGCAGCTCCTTGTGATATACTTAGAATAACACATCTGCTGCTGCACGTTGCAGCACAGGGTCCTGGCCCCTTCCCTTGCTTTCTATAACAAACAAGCAACAGAACGACAAATAAAGCTGTGGTTGCTTTTGTCAGCTCCAGCTCCTTGAGCTGCAGGCGAGATGAAATACCCACACAATCATGGCACCATCCCATATTTATTTTAAAATATTAAACTATTTATAACGGAGAGGTCATCAGCGTGCTGCATTCATTAGCAAGGGCTCCAGGGAAGAGACAGCAGTGAGCAAAAAACACAAACAGGATCTCCACAAAAAAAAGGAGCAAAGAAGCATCCCTTTGAAATGTCAGTGCTGAGCAGCAATTAAAAACGGGAAGACTTAAAATACAGGGAATTTCAATAGTCCCAGTACAACAGCCAGCCCAGGCTGCCAGGGAACCCATGGTGGAATTCCCATGGATGTAAGGACAGAGAATCAGGTCTGTACTGCACAGTAAAATGTAAATGGATTTTCTTTATTTTCTTTGTGTCTCGTGAAGGATGAAATCGCTGCTTGTGCAAAGCGCTGGCAGTGGTGGGTCAGGGAGGGAGGCAGGTGGGGTTGGGTTCACACAGGGTTCATGCTGCAGGCTGCTGAGCACCACTCTGCACTGTGAGGTGTCTGCCAAGCTGCACACAGGTGGGTGTGAGGTCTCTGCCAGGAGCAGGCTGGAAAATGTCACTTAAGGGGAAGAGGCTGCTCTGCAGTGATGGGATGTGAGTCCAGCATCAGGTCAGGTTGCTCAGAAATGGCCGTTCAACCTTATAAAGTGCTCCTGGGCATTGCAGGGTGAGTGGGTGTTAGAGTCCAGTGATAAAAGGAGTGGAGGATGTGTTCTCTCTTGGAAAGTGTTTCTGAGCAAACAGGAATTTTCCCAGTAATTACATTTGAAGTTACTTACTACTATTGCAGTAGTTTTATACCTCTTGGTTCCATTTGCTCCATCTCCTATTGAAATCTATTCAGAAGAGCTGTTCTACCTTCTGCAAGTGCTGTCCATCTCTGCTGACTTCACACACAGGCAAAAACTAACTGTGGTGCTGGAGCTCACATTAGGATAACGAATTGGAAGAGGTCAGAAGAGATGAATATTTTATCTTTGCCTTGCCATGCCCTTTCACAAATTAATTTGGATTGGGCAGTTGTCTGGTACTTTTCCTCTTATATTTCCTTTTCTCATTTTTTTTTTTAAATAGACATGAATCACATCCAAAAGCGTGAAGTGCTCAGATGGGCTTTGGAGCTGTCCTTGGCTCTTTATTCTTCCAGTTTCCCAGGCTGCCTTCTGAAAATGTGTTTTTAGAGGTTCCTCACTCCAACTTTCTCCTTACTTGCCTACAGGATTTTTATATTTTTAGTGATGTGTTGCAGCCTGTGCAAAGTGGCCAAATCAAAACTCAGAGCTGTTATTTCCCTTCCTTCTCTACCCCTGGGTCTTTCCCCTTCCTGGTTTCTGCCTTTGCTTTTTTTCCTTCCCTGAAACTCCATTAAAATTTTCCCAGCTTTTAGGAGTCCCTACAGTCATGGAAGGAATGATACTTAATTCCCATCTTCCATCCTTCTGGTGGGCTCAAGGCATTTTCTTTTAGTGTAGAATTATACAGGAATTCCTACAGGGACTTTTCACATCCATATTTCTTCGTAGCACTTCTGCTGAATCATCTAGGAACTGAAACTTGCTTGGCTGGAGAGCAATGTGCTTTTATAAATTATCGACATGCTGAAATTGGCCCTGGTCCAAAACGAGCCTTCCACTTCACCAGTATGCATGGAGTCTAATCCCTGTTGTGTTGTGGAGGATGCAGACAACTCCTGTCCAGCTGGTAGGGCTGGATGTAGGGCCTAAGTGGCACATACAAGTGATGGAAACCAGGAACATAAATGCCAGGAGCAGCATTATAGCCAACAAGCTAGAAATGCAAAGATAACACTGTTGTCTCCAGAGAGTCATCGGGGAGCAACAGCTCCCAAGAGCAGGCACAAATTATTCATTCCAGATTATCCTCTGATGGGCTTTTTTCTTCCAGTTTTGTCCCCTCTGATGGGCAGTGGAATGTGTCTGTCATTGCACAATACATTTCTGTTTCCATTCATCTGGATCTTCAAGTAAAAGCTCATTTGATGCACGGCAGGAGTGTTAAGTCTTAATTCTACAACAATAGAAAATACATGAGCCTGGCAGTAAAATGGGGTTGAGGAATGTATGTGAGATAAGATGTCCATCTTATGTGGCCCTGTATGGATTGATTTTTTGCACAGGGTTTTGCTGAGTGGTCTTGGAATTGTGGAAAGCTTCCATGACCTCATGCTGAGGACTGGGAGTTGAGCTGTTCCTGTTGCATGACAGGAGCAATATCCTGATTTATCCCCACTGCGGTGCCTGCCCATGCCGGGTCTGGCAAGCTGCTGTCAGCAGAACCATGCAGTGGATGCCTTGACCTTTGTTGGGCAGAGCAGGAAGGTGGAGCTGCTTCCTCTTGGAGCCTGCCTGCCAGAGACATGATTCAGATTTTACAGCTAATTGACTGCACTGATCTTGCTGCCAGAAAGGGATAATAATCAATGAGTTCCTTGTCTTTCAGTTGCTGATGTCCAAGATTCTGCGTGCACCTTATAAAACCAGTCCTGTGACTTGGACAACTGGTCACCCAGAGGTCTGGGCACTCCCACACAATCCCATTCTTACTTTACCTGCTGTTCTGCTTAATCCTCTATGTCCTGGAAGCTGTCCATTACCTGGGGAGGAGGTGGTGGCTATTTGCTGAGTGACCCAGAGTCAAGATGGGATTTGTTGTGATTGCCCCATGTCTTTCTGCTTCTGATTAAAACCTTTCTCCACGGAGGTGGGGGTTGGTCTGCAAGCAGATAATGAGCCCAGTGAAAATTAATGCCATCAGCCCCTAAAGGCGGGAGGCGTCTGACTCAAAGCCAACTGAAACCTGCTGTGGGCACTGTCTTGAAACAACACCAGCCCACAGCCCTGTTGTGCTGGGTGCTGTGTAGTTTTATGGACAGCTCTGAGCTCACAGCTGGAGGGCTCAAGGAGATAAGAAGCCCACGTGGCAGATGCAAACCGATCAGCCTGTCACGCTGCTGCGCGGGGAACGAGGAAGGAAGGTTGTAAACACCACAGCAAGGAGGCCGGCGTGTGCTGCAAGGTTGGGCTGGCGGGCGTACGAGCCCTAGCGCTGCCGCTCGCTTCTTGGCCTGCTCATCTGTCACCCAACTGGAGTTTATTTGTTAACACTTCTTCCCCAAGCTGGCTCCCAGCAGAGCCACTGCTGAGCTGGCTTTCATCTCTGTGCCGCACCGGAGAGCAGTGCCAGGCTGGAGCAGGAATGAGCATATAGCTGACAGCTCCAGGATCTGGCCCATCATATTTTGGTGATGATGTTAGGAAAATGGGAGCAAACAATGCTGTAGGAAGAACTTAGCCCACAGAGGCTATACAAGAGCTGTTCCCATGATGTCTGCTCGGTCCCTGACTAATTTAGCAGGCAGGACGGGCTGGCAGAGTACACAGCGAGACGGGCTAATTCGGGCCTGCGGTTCATGTGAAAGAATGACGAGACAGTCTGGGAGACAATGTGAGCTAATATTAGTACACCAGGCAGGGAGTCAGGAATCCTAATCCTGACTGCCACTGATCTGCTCCCAGGCCCTGAATCCCTCTTTGGAGCTGCTTGGAGAAAAGAAGCATCTCCCTGTGTGTCTGGCCGAGTTTGCTTTCTGCACTGCTTATCCCAGCCAAGGTTTCTGGCTGTTACTACACATAAATAGTAATAGTGATCATCATCTTTCCAGAGGGGTATGGCATTGTGGGGATACCGCCTCGTATCCAAGGTGCTGCTGTTGTTGGACCAAGAGCATATGTGTAGTAGCTGCTGCTTTGGCATAAAGATGCTCTTGTGGGACCAGCAAGCAGCAAGTCGATTTGGGATGGTTCTGTGAAGATACAGCATCAGACACCACCATGAATTCTTCTGCTTCAGTGCTTCAAAAAGCAAGACAGGATTTGTATATCTTCCAACTCACTGACTGATATCTTGTGGTGTGTTAATTGGCTCTGCTTCTGAGAACATTTATGTGTGTGCTCAGCCTTACACATGTGGCTTGTCTGATGCCTGTAAATTACTCTCATGAGCAAAGTCAAGTCAGTCCCCAGATGGCCGCAGGACTGGGGCCGTGCTGTGTGTTGCTGCCTTGTCTGACGTGGCTTTTGCCAGAGTTATAATTATGAACCCGAAGGGACCTCCCAGATACTCCTCGCTTTTGAAGGGAGAGCACATCGATACTGTTCTGGAGGAGCTCCTTCCCAGACCCTCAGCTTGTCCCACCAATGTGCCATATTGCTCCTTTCTTATTTATTTCTTTTAATCGTGTTGAGTGTACTTGGACAAACTTTGTAAAGATGAAATTGATTCTCTGAAGGGGGAAAGAAATTTCTATAACAGAGCTGCTATGAGGGGGAAAGGGATTTCTGCTGTTTATTCTCTATACAGAATTACTATTGATATTCTGTGCTTCAGTTCTTGACTTTTGAAAAAAACAAACAAAAATAATCCCTGCATAGTGGAGCTGGTGGACAAGATGTTGCACAGATTCAATCCCATGTGCTGGTTAGTTTTGGGAAGCTGAGCCTTTGTGGCTAGATTTATTTTCAAACCAAATCATGAGATTGACACCTTTAATTAGCTCCACTCAAGCTGTTTGAACCAGTCTGTGCTATGGGGAGAGGTGAGTTATTCTGAGCTTTGTCTTTCTGCTTTTTTCCCCTATTTAAGCCATCAGACTTGAATACACATCCATCACAAGAGACTATCAACTTACTCAACATGCAGCACCTTTGAAAGCTTCAGACTTTGCCTCTTCTTTATGGCCCCATAAAGACTTACAGCAGAAGTCTTTCCTGATTTAGCTGTCTCCTGATAGTTCTTAGGATTTTTAGGGGGAAGGAATAGCAAGTTTTATGTGTTGAAGATACACAGAGAAAATAGTGAGGACATACAGAGTATGGGACAGAAAGTTGGTACTGTGTACGGGGCAGAAGGACCTGCCTGGATCTGTTCTTGTGTGGCCTGTCCTGGGTGCTCCTGTGTTGGCAAGGGGGTTGGACTCAATTATTTCCAGAGTTCCCTTCCAACCCCTACTAGGCTATGACACAGGGAATGGCATCTCCATTAGCCTCAGCAGAGCTGGTGGTGGAGTTCAAGGATACAACATGGTCCTCTGCCTATCTGCAGAGAGAAGGAGAAAATGAGCCTCTCAGGGTCTGAAGTGAAATTGGGTGAGTGCTGGTGCCTTGGGTGGCTGTGTTGAGCTCTCACACCACAAACAGATGTGAGCCCTTTTCCTTTTTGAGCAGCAGAAGCAGAAAGGGGGAGGTTTATCAGCTGAGACAGATGAATTTGGATAGTTTATCTTAGCAGGGCAGAGCTATTGTCTACTGAAGAGTCTCTAACTCATGTGGAGCTGAGAAAAATTCCTAGGGAAGAATGTGACTTAATATCTACCAGACTAGGGGCAGGAACTTGCTGTTCCTCTGACTAGATCATAGTTAAGAAAAACTAGAAAACTTAAGATTTTTCTTGGCTAATTTTGTGGTTTTGTGGGGGTTTTTCCACCTTTCTTTTTTTTCTTTCTGGAAATAGTAGTAGGAAAAGCTCCTATGTGTACCAGACAACTACTCCTATAAAATCTGCCCCAAATCAATAGAAGTTCAAATGTGTGGCAGGCTCAGGTTCCCTTGCAAAGTCAATCTGATCTTTGCTCTAACCAACAGGCTCTACCCTCTCTCTTCCACTCCTGACTTCTCAGGAGCTTTCCAAGGCTCTCTCCCTCCTCACCAAAAAGCCCCACCCACAGCAATCACATCCTGGAACAGTAACAGCTTCTGCAGGAAAGATACGCCTGAATGAGACTAATAAACTCGAGCACAAATGCTAATGAAAGTTAATGAGATCTATAATTTGTAATTGTGTAGGATTTTGGGTTTTTTTTAGAGTCTCACATATTATAATGACTGTTGGTTTTATGCTGTCTGAGAGACACCCTGAGGGCAGCATCTCCAGGAGGGCAGGTGGTCACTCTGTGCCCTTGTGCTTCCACCCAGTGAACTCAACAACATCCATACTCTGTGTGGTATTTAAGCCAAGAGGTATGACAGAGCATGTTTTATGGAGCCATTACTTTATGCTGTGGGTGACTTTAACCACCCAAGAAGTATAGTAATGGCCCTATAAAATACACCCCAGAGTGTCTTAATATGGTTATGAGATTGATCTTCAGCTTTTTATTCCACCGTGCGTGATAATATTGAAATAAGTTGTAGAAGATGGTGACACGGGATCCCAGTAAGGGGTGAGTTGCTTTTTTCTTCTTGGGATCCTGTGATCACAAATTCATTTTGGTGAGTGAGCCATGGGATGGGTCTCCATGACTCTGCTACAGGAGGCTGGAGATGTCTCAATGTAAAGTGCTGCCTCTGGGGATGGAGGCTTCTGGCCCAGCTCTGTGAATGACCTGTCCATGCTGGCTGGCCTGTGGCTCTAACCAGAACTGCTCGTGTCCTGACACTCGGGAGGTTTTCTACAAATACAGGGTTCAGTTAGTATCTGGAGTTAGGTTGTCTGCTGAAACATTTGCCAGAGCCAGGACTCAAAAGGGACATCAACCCAGCTCCTCTTTGCTGCCAGAGAGCAGCACCAACATGTCCAGAAACCCTGGATGTGGAAAATTCTTCTCCAATAAAATTTAGGTAGGATTACCATGGAAAAAAAGTTCCTGTCTCGGCAATAGAGCAAAACATGGTGAAAAAAGGTTCCTGTCTGGGCAATAGAACAATACATGGCTTTCCCACAAACAGGTTCTGGTAGTGTGAATGTACCAACAGGAAACCTCAACAACTGAAAGGCTGCACCTCATTTAAAGTATCTTTTTCTCCCAAGATCCACATACTCAGGCTTTCAAAGCCTCGAGGCCTTGTGATGTCAAAGTATTGAGGGTTTGGGGTTTAGCTGGAAATTAAGAATAAATTCTGCTGTATTAAATAATATGTACTTTTGTTTGTAACTTTAATCATTGTCATATTTTTTACACTCTCTGGTGGGAGTGTATGGCTCTGAAGTCTCATAAACCCACAACATTCTCAGTGACTAGACATGGGTTTTCATCCCAAACCAAGTAAAACTGTGGTTTCTCTAGTTTTAGTATGAAAGTTGAGAGAATGATTTGATGCTTGTTGGAGCTTTGACCCATTTTAAAATCCAGGACACAGTATGGAATTTCAGAGATGCTTATGAGACCAAGACTGTAGGTCGATATCCTATTTGAAAGAACCATTTCAGCTGTTGTTGTGTGTTTGCAGCAGGGCCCAAAGCACGCAGAGCACCTTCTGAAGGAGGAAGAAAGCACCAGCCCACTCATCCTAACAGATTAAAGGCTGCCTGGTAGACAGGCCACCTAACCACAGTGACTGCAGACAAAAGAGCAAGAAAAATGGATTCTGCTTCAAGCTCTGAGCCATCCTGAATCAGGTTTTAGAGTGCTGTCCCAGGCTGAGCTGATAGTGTGCCATCTCGTGTGAGATAAGGCTGGACCAGCACCTGCAGGGGAGGTAGGATGGCTGCAGCCAGCCTTGCTCAGATGAGGGATGTGCCTGAGCTTCTCCCTATCCTGTGTTAATGTTCAACTGTTCCCCGGGTGCCCTGTTAATTAATGTGTATAAAGTGCTTAGAGACCCTTGCAAAAAGGAGGGTATTGTTATTAGAGCTGCAGTTGTTAGAGAGATGAAGATGGTCTGTTAATCATTAAATTAGTTCCCTGCAAAGGCAGGACAACTGGTCCCTGGGAGAGGCTGTGCTGTGCAGTTGGAATGCAGAGACAGGTTTTTGTAGAATGCAATGACCTGATTGTCTATCGAGCTGGTGCCAGGGACTCTTCTGGGCAGGAGCAGCTCTGACACAGGTCATGGGCTTGCACTGTTAATGGCTGACTAAAGGTTTCCTTTAATAGAGGTGGCTGGAGCAGCTATGTCCTGGAACCATCTTCTTGCAGCAGGAAGGTCCTGGACAGTCACAGGGTCAGGAATGAGGACAGTGAAAAATCTTGGCTATGTCTGAGCTGTTCCAGGTGATGTCAGCTTCCAGGATCTAGAGCTGTCCTGACTAAAGGCTTGACCAACTGATCTTTACTGGATGCAGCTAGGAGATAAAATGGTAGGAAATTGGTCAGGGAGGAAAACTGTTGTGAAAGCCTTAAAATCAAGAGAAAGTTCTGGATGAAGTTTGTGGGTTTTGTTCATTAGCAGCAAGAACAATTTTGGGAACAGTGTGGCCCAGCCGTGAGTACGGCATTAGTATTGGGATGGGAACAGCTCACACTTGCATTAGTGTTGCAGCATTTGTGAGCAAACAGAAAATAGCCCTTGGAAATCCATAGTCTCATAAATCTTACTGGAAAAAGTGTTTTTCCAAATAGTGTTTTCCAGTTTCTTTTTTTGTTGTTGTTGGGTTTTTTTTCCATGAGACATGAGCAGTTCTGTTAGATCTATTCAGGGCAGCCGCAGCTCATGTGATGCTCACATGGATCCCAGATGAATTTGAGCTTAGCAGGGCTGTCACATAACACATCCTGCAAAATGATGGTGATGAAAATACGTCACACCCAGCTCTCAGCTGTGAACAAGAGTCTCATTGCACTGTGAGCTCACACGTGTGACACAACTATCAGCTGGTGTGCAGATGAGGTATAAACCCTGCCCCGCTAGCCGTGCTGATGCTCCTCAGGGTTCACCAGGTCTCCTGAGCATTTGTTCTTTGGAGAATTTAGTCTGATCACTGATCCAGTTTTTACTGGTCAAGGTACAGTAATAAGCGTGCTGTGATCCTAAAAGTGCCAAAATGGGTAGCTGGTTACAGAGCCAGTGAAAGTAGATGTAAGGCAGTTACTGCTGCTCAAACACAGGGGACCAGCACAGCTTTAACTGTGCAAATTAAGAATTAAAGTTCCAAATAGAACCCTCTTAGAGAGATCGATGAAAACAAGGGCTAGGCACAGCAGGGAATTGGAACTTCAGGGGTCCACTTCTGCATTTGCCCTTCATACCCAGGAAGGCAGGTTCTGCCCTGCTCCTTGGAAGGTGCTCAGGTACTTATTCCAACTTCCTGAGCACTGGCAATCTGTTCTGCTTCCCATGGAGACCTTGACAGAGGTGCCTGAGGCACCGGGGATGGAGCTGACTCACTGCTGTGCTATGTGACATTGGACTCTCTTGCCTGGAGGTGGCTGTGCTGCTCTGGCCGGAGATTTCGGCTTCTGTGGCTGCAAAGCAGCGCCCTTGGCAATGGGGAGTTTACAAAACAGCCATAAGAGAGCTCATAGAATGGGTTGGGTTGGGAGGGACCTTTCAAGGTCATCTAATCCAACCCCTCTGCAGTGAGCAGGGACATCTGCAACTAGAGCAGGTTGCTCAGATCCCTGTCTGACCTGAACCTTGACTATTTCAAGGGCTGGGGCATCTGCCATTCTCTGGGCAACCTGGGCCAGGGTCTCACCACCTTGAGTGTAAAAAATGTCTTCCTTATCTCATCTGATTCTCCCCTCTTTCAGTTTAAAACCATTGCCCTTTCTCCTGTCACAACAGGCCCTGCTAAAATGCCTATCCCCATCTTTATGTATTGGAAGGCTGCTATAAGGTCTCCCTGGAGCCTTCTCTTCCAAATGCTGAACAACCCCAACTCTCAGCCTGGCCTCGCAGCAGAGGTTCCAGCCCTCAGGTACTTTCTGTGCCTTTTCTTGACCTGCTCCAACAGCTCCACGTCTTCCTGTGCTGAGGATTCCAGAGCTGGACAATTTTGGTTGAGGGAAAGGAGTGATGGGGATGCGGGGTGAGAGGGAAGGACAGGCTTCCCTGACCCCCCTCTTAGAGGTGATCAGCTTTGCTGGTCCAGCATCGGAGGCTGTCAGGCTGAGCTCCATCACCAGCTATCACACACGGGCTCCCCGGGCCCGCCAGCTCTCCTGCACTGCCAGTCACTTTGGTACCCGCTTGGCTTGGGAGGTGGGAGATGAGCGAGCAACGCGGACAGCAGCGCGAGTCTGTGGGGCCGTGCTGGCAGCGCATGCTGGGGCGGCACAGGGAGCCAGAGCAGGCTCTTTGTTTCCTTGTGTCACTTCCCAGTCCTGATTAGCAGCAAAATAGGGCACGCACACATCTGACAAGTGAATTCCTTGCTGGAAGGGGTTCGGTCATGCATAAGACTGCTCAAAATGAGGCCTGGCTTTCAGGTTTGGAAGCGTGGAGCATGACCTGGAAGGGACATCTGGTACATGCACGCTTACTTATTTTCCCCCGTTTGAGTTTTGCACCAGTTCTGGGTAACTTTGAAGAGTTGTGGTCAAGGGCAAACAAAAGGATCTGTGTCCCTTTCTCCAGCAGACAGAGCTTCTATAGGTCTCTTCAGCTGCTAAATGGTTACATGAGGAAAATAAAACATGAGAATGTTATTAACATCACAAATTCAATACTAACACCACAAATTCAAGCACTCAATCAAGAAGGGGATAAGAGCCCAGCTTTAACTCAGCCTTGCACAAGCACTTTGAAAGCATTTTAATGACAGTCTTGTGCAAGTCTTTCCTCGGGACTTCTACTTCACTCTGTCCTCTCACGTAAGAGCTCCCTGGAAAGCGCAGGTGAGCAGCGGTTCCTAGACGTTTGCAACTTGGAAAATCCTAGAAATCCTCCCGGGAAAGCGAAGAATTACCCCGAAACATGAGCATCCCCAAGGGCTAAACTTCTGGAGAAACATTCAGTGTGGGACAGAGCCCGCCGCGCTCCCCAGTCCCTTTTCTCGGAGATGAGTTATTTCACCCAACCCTCGCCCGGGCTGCACCGGCACCGACTTTTCCCTTCGGAAAAGTTCTCCGTGGGAGCGGGATCTTTCGCATCGGGGCGCGCACCGGCCCCGCGGGCAGGGGAGGGCCCGCCGAGGGCGGGGAGGCGGGCGGGGGCCGGGCCGGGCTGGGGCGGGGTGTGCCAGGGCGCCTGCGCCGGCGGCGCGGAGCGAAGCGCGGCGGAGCGGGACGGACCGAAGTGTAACAAAACAAACGGGGCTTTGTATCGCCTTAAAGGCGCCGCTCAGCCGCCTCCGCGCCCCGCGCAGCGCCCGCGGAGAGGGGTCAGCGGGACCAAAACAGCAACGCGGGAGGGCGAGCTCCAGCCGGATTTGCTTGCGTTTTTTTCAGTGCTTTTTAATTTTGGGGTTTACTTTTAATTTTTTATAATTTTTTTTTTTTTTTAATAAGACGGGAGGGGAGGGCGGGAGGCAGGCGGGCGCCCTCCGCGGGCGCGGAGCCATGCGGGGCGGGCGCGGCGCTGGCGGTGATGGCTTGAGGAGCCGGCTGCGGGGCGGTCTATGAAGCGGCGGGTCCGCGCCCCCTGCGCACCTGCTTACCGCGCTTCCGCGGGCGCGGAGGGCAGCGCGGCACCATGTCGCGCGTCGTCCAGAAGAAGAACCACTGGGCCAGCCGGGTACGGCAGTGCACCCTCACCCGCGGGCCCGGCGGGCAATTGGGCTTCGCCCTGCTCGGAGGCGCGGAGCACGGCGAGTTTCCCTACGCGGGCTCGGCGGTGGGGGACGGCGAAGCGGTGCTGAGTGAGGGGGAGCTGCTGCTGGAGGTGCAGGGGGTCCGCGTCTCGGGGCTGCCGCTTTACGACGTGCTGGAAGTGATCCGGAGCTGCAAGGACCCCATCGTGGTGAAAACCGTCCGACAAGGTGCGAACCGGGCCGGGCTGGGCGCGGGAACGGGGTCGCGGAGGGACGGGGCGGGGGGAGCCCCGCTCCGCGCTGCCCGCGGGGGAAGTGAAGGGGCCCCTCCGCTGGTTCTGGGTGGTCAAGGGCGAGTGCGATACGGAAGGGAGAGGCGAACGTTAGCCCTTCGGAGCAGCACAAGACCCCGAAAGGAGTCGCACGCTGCGCGGGGCAGTGCGCGTACGGGGGCACAGACTCGTGTGCGCACCTTTACCGTGTGCGCTTCTGCTCGGGCACCGCATCGTCCTGACTGCCTCTGGGCTCTCCCTGCAGTTTTCCGGCCTGCGTTAAGCACGGAGAGCAATTGCGTGAGACTTTCCCTAAGGCACCGTGGAGCCTCCAGCGCTCCTTGCGCTGGGGTACCCACGGGTGAGGCGAGGAGCCCTGTGTCCGGGGCTGACTCCTGGAGCCGGCAAGGCAGACCCGTAGCTGGGGGAATGTGGGAGAAATCCCCTCCTCCCAGCTGCTGAGCATCCTTTCGAGCAGCCGCGCTGCCGGCTGATGACTGGAGTCTTGTTCAAAAAGTGCAGCATGTGATTGCCGGCTGCCCGACTTAGGAAGGGAAAGGCTGTGACCCTCCTGCCAGGGCAGTTCTCCTCTCTGAAGCAAAGTCAGCTTGGGTTTAGCCTTTTTTTTTCCCCCTAGTTGCCACAGGGTGAGGGCACATCCGTGCTCTGAGTGCTGCAGCACGCAGGTGAAGGCATGCACAGGTAAATCTGCCTGCCTGGGGAAGAGGATGGGAAGAGTCCTCCCATGGGGATTAAAAAAAACCCCCACTTCACATCCGTGTACACGCAACAGTAGCTTAACAGGCTAGTGTAACAGGCCTGGCTAATGGGCTTGTAAGTTCCAGATCAGGACTTGAATTTAATTCCAGGAATAGTGTTGGTGTTGCAGCAGCTGCTGTGCTTGGTTTGACGGCAGGGTGAGCAGGGCTGCAGCTGGGCACCTGGTGGGGAGTGGGGTGCAAGGAGCACCCCAGATCAGCTCCAAGTGGAGGGACGAAGTGCAGTTTTCTTCAAATCATCCAAAAGACTCCTTAGGGGAAAGTTTATTTGTCATCTAGACATGTATGCATCCCGAAGTTGGAGGGCTTGCTCTGGCTGGTGGTGTGAGGCTTTTTTTCCTATACTTGCTTCAACCCAGCTGGTCACTGCAGACAGCATTTCTGGCCAGCTGGCAAGACCTTCACCTGAAGCCTTGTCCCCAGCCTCGCCCATGAGCAGAGCTGGAGGGCTGCAGGCACTTGTTTCACAGCCGTCCTTCAAACCTTCCATGCCAGCTTAGACCACAGCAATGGGGTGTTAGAGAGGAGCAGAACTGGGGCTGAACGATTCCCTTCTGTCACCTGCTCCCCTTTCTGGGGCAACATTAAGTCAAAACTGCCCCAGAGCTGATGTTCCAAAATACAGCTACTTGTTGTTTCCAAGAGTCGGTAGAAATATTCAAGCAAACAGTGTTAACTCCCAACAAAAACAGTTTTCTTTAAACAAATGTGTGTTTTCCCTGCTGTGTTTTCTCGGCTTCACTGGGAAATGGGGAGGGAAACTGAGCCTGCTGGTTTCCTTGCCCAGGCAGGAGGGGGAGAAAAGCATGAAGAAAAGTATGAGGAAATGAGGCTGGGTATTTTTTGCATACTGATTGTTTTAGCAGGAGTGTTAAAATACAGCTTCTGATGTTGCAATGTGATCATTGGTGGTGGATGAAGGAAAGTGCATAAAAAACCCTTCCCAAGCAATCAATCTATGATTGAACTTTTTGTAGCTTTGGAGGTGCTGGTATTAACATGAAACATGCCATGGGAACATACCAGAAATGGCAGAATTTCTTGGTAGATGTGTCTCAGTTCCAGGATATGGTCAAAAGAAGGGTCAGAGAGCTGAGGTTTAGTGTGCTGCTTGGGTTTACCTGGAAGCTGGGAGAAGAAAAAGGTTCAAAACTATGCTTTGAGTTAGAATAGGCACTTGAACCTTGGGCCATCCTCATCCAGAAGTGAGAACCAAGTCCCTGGTTACCATGGGATTGTAGTTGCCTTTCCCATCTTTTTACTTAAGTGCTTTATTAGATATGAATGTAGAATAGAGCTATATATATGTTAAAAATAATTCAATATTTTTGTGGTCTGGAATGCAATTCCCTGTGCCTTTCAATGATAGCCTGGCATCCGCGTGCTGTTCTGTGCAGAGCAGGGAACTCCCTTGTGGATCTGGATCTTAAGTGTAGATAAGGGGAACATTTTAATTAAAATGCATTACTTCTCTGTTGATTAAAGATCTCATTATGAGGATGGCAACTGTCATTCAACAGGAGGTGTGACACTAGTGCAGATAGTGAAGGAGTGTGAAGATTGTAAATGCTTTTTAAACTATGATTCTTCTCCTCTTCTCAGTTCTTAGTGCCTATTTGAATGCTGCTGAAGTGCTAGGACAATGTTGCCCTGAAAATATATACTTTTTATTGCCTTGTCTATTTTGTATGACATTTACAAGACTGGAAGACCAAGAAAATGACTCTAAAGAAGTTGGTAATCTGCAAGCATGAATAGAGAAAAAAACTGTTCTGACCTTGCACTTGGTGGAAGGGAAGGGACCAGGATGTGAAGTGGGTGGGATAGGCTGTGCTTGGGCTTCATCGTTAAACTAGGGTTTGTAGACTTACCTGTCCACATGCAGTATTTTTTCTTGCCTTTCTGAGTTGTAAGTTTGAGTAAGTTCCCACAAAGTACAAAAAGGAGGAACCTGTATGTGTTCTTTTAAGTGGAATAGCAGTATTTATTAGTGCTCCTATTGGATTTCTTGGTTTTCCCTTACTCCATGAGAAAGAGAGAGGAAGGCAAAATAACTTTAACAAAGCTTTCAATTTCTTTTCCCCATATGCCCCCTTTTTTGGTATTACTTTTTTTTTTTTTTTTGAAAAAAAACCCAACACACTCAAGTTCCCTGTTTTGTTGGGGTGTTTTTGTGGAGAGAGAGGAGTAATCGCTGCCGTGTAGCTGAGGAATTTTCAAAACTGTCAAATGTGTGAAAAAAACCTTATTTAACATGTAATGTTTTAATGACTGACTGTTTCCACCTTACATCTGTGCCTAAATTCTGGTGAAATTGGCAATTAACTCCTGTGGAGTTAATAACTGCATTTTTATTTTTACTTGGTCTGGAAGCTTAGACTTAATAGGTTGAATTATAGGAGCAATGATGAATTATGGGAGCAAGGGTAGCATATTCTTGTGTCAAGTTGGCATTGACTGAATGCAGTGATTTCTTGGATTGTTGTAGCTTCCTTGAATACATGGTTTTCAAAAGAGCTCACTTGGATAAACCAATAATAAAGTCAGGCACACTGTTTCTTCAGAGGTAACTCAACTAACAGGGTCCAGCACAGCACAAGCTCATCATGCCGTTCTTCACAAGGGAAGAATTAAGGTTGTATCTATAAAAAAGATGATGTTTTGTTTAAGACAAAGTTTGAAGGCAGCCTGGGTTTTCCTTTTCCTCTCGGACATGGGCACATTCAGAGAGATTTCACATTGCAGCCTTTTATTTTCTTTGCTCCTTGGTTAGCTATCTGTGCCAAATCATACTAAGGCAAATGCTTGGTCTGGGAAACTATCAGAGTTATTGCGTTTGTTCATTTATTTTTAAATTGTTTTTTAGTTCTCAATTCAACACTTTGCTTCCCTAAACAGTGTCTGGATCTCAAGCTGTAAATGACCAATTGCTTTGAAACCAGGAGGTGTTGAGATGGGTTTATGCAATTAATAGTTTTCACTGTACTTTGCAGCTGGGATGATTCTGCAGAAGGAAGGGGTTGTGGGGTGGTTGGTTGGTTTTTTTTTGACCTTACACAGGGTAAACAGGAGCAGGCGTGATCCCAAACAGAAACGGTCACTGTTTACTCAGTGCTATCAGCTGCGTTTGTTTCTTTTCAAACATTAACTTGACTCTAAGATAAATTCTGAAATACAGTGCAGTGACTCAACACTTCAATGTCAGGCTGGCATTTGCTATACAAGGAGAGCACCATAATCAGTTATATGTACCATTTACATACACTGAGCAAACCCAGCTTCTTTCCAAAAGCTTGCATGAACCTTGTGCTTTAATTTTCCTGAGAGAGATTGTGAGACTATTGCTGTCTTGGATATTTTGTTTTTGTAGAACACACGAAAAAGGAAGAAAAGTTGATGTATCTGTAAATTCCTATGTGTTCAGGAGTTCAGCAGACCCTGGGAAGCAGTGTCCCTGTGTTGGTGGGTGACACTGAACATCCCACACTAAGTAGGTTATGCTGGTGCCTGGCACTGCAGAGCCTGAGAGTGAGCGCTGGGGCGTGAGCTGCCCTGAGATGCAGCAGAGCTCACGCTCACTCTGATGTGCAGGTGGCTGCCTCTGTTGGGCCAGCAAAGGAAAAGGCTGTTCAGAGAGCAAGCTCTTGCTTTTCCCACGAGTTCACTTCTCTGGTGTCACACATGAGCTCCATCAGTGTTTTCCTTTAGCCTTTGCATAACTGAGTGCCAGTCACTTGCACAGCAAATTCTGTTGTTTTTCCATTTAATCCAAATTCTTTTAGTACCCAAGTGGATCTGAAGTGGATCTAAAGATTTACAATCCAGAAATCTGGGAGGTGTTTGTGTGTTTTAGACTTTTATAAGGCTGTTTTTTGGCGCTGACCTGCGGGGATAAGCATTGTGCAGGGCTAGTTGCTGCTGAAATATAAAATGAAAAAAAGGCAGAATCTTCAATATAAACATCACTTCTCATATATTTTGCTACAAATCAGTAATCTTCTTTCTTTAAAGCAGTACTGCATTTAGTGGCTGTGAAATTTGTATGTCTGTGTATTGAAATACTGCTGTGAGGAAGACCTTATCTTTCCTATGCCTGAATTTACAGTGTGGTACTTGTCAGGGTTTAGAAGTTGATTCTGCTCGTGGAAAATTCAACGTGACCCATCCTCCCCAGAGCCATAAGTTAGCACCCCAGAGGTGGATGTTAGAGCTGAAATGCCACATCTTTGCTGCTATAAAATTTTTCAGGAATGAATATGAGCCTTTTAATGACATGAAATGGGATTATATTTTCTACAATAAGGTTAATCTTTCCACCCATTGAGATGGAATTTCAGGCTCCCTCTTTATGGCCTGTTAGATCACAGAGAATTAAATCACAATTATAGTCTAATTATGAGCAGTTATTCAACATCCTTACAAAATAAGATGCTCATACCATCCTGCATCTTGTTTTGGTTTACTTTTTAAGATCAAGTTACAGCTCTTGCATGAGTGAGTTACTGACCCGTTGTGAGATTTAAGATACATCTTCCATGTAAGAAATGTAAGAATTTCTAACAGATTTGAAAGCCAAAACATCAATAGCTCATTGCATTTCTATGTTTGGATTTGTCATTTTTCTCAGCTTTTGGCTTCAGTGATCTACAGATCTCTTCTGACTGTTTCCAGATCTCTTTATCTGATGCCTGAGAAATACCCTGCTCCTTTGACAGGGAAAATGTTTGCCCAGGGGCAGCTGCATTAAGGTGTAAACGTCTTCTGAGTAGCACTTCTGTGGACATGCAGAGCTGATGATTTGGGCCAACTCATTCCCTAAGTTTCAGCATCTTTCATTTTGAAGGTAATGTGGAAACTGAGAAGATGCTGCTGCCTTAAGGGCTTTTTCTATTGAATTATCAAAGTCTGAGCTGTGGGCAGGGCAGGATCCTTGGGACCTCTGTTGAGGTTTTTAATAGTAATTGACTAAGTTTGTTATTTATATTCCCTTACTTTAGTCCAGACACAAGCTATGCTTGCTAGTTATTTCAGGTGTTTGGGGTTGGGTATTTTTTTTCACACTTCTGATTTTGGCTGAAACTCATAAATCAAAGTATGTGTTTTCTGATCTGTGTGCTGCATGTGACTTAAATTTCTTGGTGAAAAGCATGGAGTACTCGTTCTGCATGAGCAAGTGCCATGAATTTATAGAAGGACTATGAAAAGTTTGAGGTGAAACGTTAGCTGAAGGCAGGGATCCTTCCTGTGATTAATTGGTGGTACTTGGAGGGCTGCTACTTAGATCCTTCCATCTCATCTGAGCTCCTTCCAGCTTCAGGAACAGCAAAATACAGGATGCTCCTGGTCCCTATTTCTGCAGAGTTCTTCTCTAGCTCAGCTATGGGGGAAAAAAAAAATATTTATGCCTTTTAGAAACGGAGTATTAAGTGACCTTTTCACACCAAGGGCACAGAGATGGGCTGTTCCCCTTGTGATCTCCGAAGATCTTCTCTGCTCCTGTTACCCTGTCGCTGGAGGCACCGCTTGCAGGACAGAGAAAACAGCAGCTTTCTGGCACTGAGTGACAGCGCTGCTGAGCCTGCAAGACCAGCTCCTGTAGAAACATCCTTTTCACTGCTATCATCATTTTCTCTGTCCCTCTTGACACTTGAGATTCTGTTTTCTTGCTTTATGTATCAGTCTTGCACAACGTGCCTTGGCTCGGCTGTGTTGGTTTGACAGGTGAGGCTTCGAGTCCCGCTGGAGCTGGCAGCCCACAGGGATCCACAGATTTGGTCTGTTTGGTGGCTTAAGTTTGAGGTTCTCTGCAAGGATCTGGTGTTGGGAAACAAACCTAAGCCTGGGCTATCAGCCAGTGTGTGTTTTCTACTGATCTGATCAAGAGCTGTGGAAAAGCTGCCTGTTTCCAGAACAGCTTGGCAGCTTTTACACTGGGCTGGTGTGATGGCAAATACAGATTTATATTTTTTTTCCATTTTTTTTTCTTTTTTGCTTTTCCTTCTAGACCAAATAGGTGGATCAGCATCCCTCTTGGCCCTGCAGGAGCAGCGTGGCTCAGGGTAGCTGGGATATTTTTGTTGAGATCCACCCTTCGGTTTCCAAAGGTCAGACACTCCATCCATCCTCCCTCCTGTGACATTTTAAATGGTTTCCAGAGCTATTCTGCTGCTCCAGGCTGGAATGATGGCAGTGCTCTCTTCTGCTAGCCCCTAGTCCTGACTTTGGCATCATTTGTGTTGAACTGTTTTGTGTTAGTAATAGTATTTAAACCTACATTTATTTTTTTTTAACTGCCCCAGTAGACCTTGGAGAAACAAAACAAAAAAAAAAAGGTTTTTTTCTTCAGGTCACGATGTTTTTTGGGTTACATATTTAGAGACTTGGTTTTTGACTAAGAACAGTTCTTAGTTTTATGTTTGAGAGGGCTTGTATCATAACCAAAAAGAAAAGCAAAGTAAAAATATTTATTGGATTTCATTGACTGTCCCCCATTAGACAAAACAATAGCGCTTATTGCGTGGTGTGAAAATAATGCAAAGTGCCCTGTCTTTATAATGGAACAGGAAAAAAAAAACCCAAGGAAACAAAGCCTTTGGGATGACTTGCAAAGTGGAACAGATGCCCTTACAATTGCGAGGCATTTGAATAAGGAATCAGTTTTGCACGGTTTGCTAATCCTTGACTAAAGAGTTTGTTGTCTTGGATTATACATCTGTAATTTTGGAGCCCTGAAGTCAGTGCCTCAGTACAATTAGGCTGGGAAGAGACCAACTTTTCTTTCTTCATATCCTTAATCACAGTGGCCTGTTTTTTTAAGGGGAAAACCTCAACTCTGGGGTTTTCATTTAGTTATTAACAAAAAGCCTTTGAAAATGAAGCTGCCTAAAATTCAGCCACTCCCTCAACACAAACAGAGCTGTGTAGATATTGTGTACTTGCAAAAAAACCCCTTTGATGTTCAACTTCTTATTCCAGTGGTACAGATCCTGTGCTAAGTGGGTGTTAGTCCAAACTGATGACAGACACAGATGTCTCCATTTTTTGGATGCATGAGAGAGGGGTAGGTTACCTCCCAAACAGGCTGAACTGGGGAGGTGAGGATCTGGGTTGAAGAATCACTGTTAAAAGACTTTTCTTAAAAATAGCAATGAACACACCTGCCCTTCTCCTTTCCCAAAGGTGTGTGTAGCACTTCCAGTTGGCAATTTAAGCGTCGGAGGTATGGGAGGATGCTCCTGGGGCAGGAGAAGAACAATCCACCAGAGCTTTGTGGAAGCCAAGGATGGCTGAAAGAGATGGGGAGAGATGGGCAGCAGGAGATACATGAAAAAATACCAAAACATCAGGTTGAGGAAAGGTTGTTCACTGCTGGCTTAGTTACTGATGCTGAGGCCATCTCTGCTTTTACAGGTAGCTAAAATAACACACCAGCCAGGAGCGTGGCTGTTGTTCCCCTTGATGACAGAGCAGCCTAGACCCACACCATCTTCTTCTGGGAATGCAAAATCCTCATGTTGATGTATATTATGGGATGCAGCTTTGCTGTTGAATGTCCTGTTAGGTTGTGGTGCTTAAAATAACTCCTGTTCCTCCAAGCTGTTGCTGGAGGACACAGCCTGCCTGGCTCCCCTACACAGCGTGGGGATGGCTGGGGGACATGTGGCACAATCCATCCCCGGGGTAGCTGATCCCAGCCAATCTGGGGAGGAGAAGCCTGGGATTTGGCTGGGCTTGAATCTAGTTTAAAGCACTGTGGAGTCCTCCCTGTCACCTACTATCTGCTGTTATTAATGAGACTGTTACCAAATGGACATCTGAGCTGACAAATATGTTTCTACATTAGCTATAGATATATTACCCCATTTTATTTTAATTTTATTTTTTTTTAAATGAAGAAATATGGACATGCTGAGATTGTTGACCTAATTTCAATGGAGTTATTTTGTTCTGAACGTAAGCATATAAATCCTTCATGTCACAGGAAGCTTTGCTTACTACACAAGGAGCAAGGCAATTAAACCCCCAGTCACTTGTCTTTGGCATTTTGTGGGAGGTGCTGAACTGCTCCGGGCAAAATCTAGACAGGGTGTTTAGGACACCAGGTCTGTGCTGATCCAAGGGTTGGCTGCTCCGTGAGGTCATGTACAGGGGAAAGTTTTATATGAGCACTCAGCCTAAGAGGAGGAGTTTGTGAAAAGGTTGTCTATTGCCTATCAAAATACTTTCAATTCTTGGGTGAGTCTCCTGGAGCATATCATTGGTATGCATATGCATCTGTGCTATATCACTTATGCACTTTAACATTCATATTGTCAAGTGCTACTCCAGTAGAGCTTTTTTTTTTTCCCCTTTTTTAATGGAAACTAATCCCTTAACTCCAGCAGCTCAGAGCTCAGGCTGTCAAATGGCCAGTACCATGGATTTTGCCATAAGCAGCAGAATTTGTTGTTGGAACAACTATTGAAAGCTAAAGAGTAAGAAACCACCACCTTTATGGCTGAGAATGGTTCCCATGCCCATTACCTCATCATGAGATGCATGGGCAGCCTCTGATCCTGTAAAAACATTTAAATTTGCTTCTGTGGTGTTCCTGTGGTGAAACTGTTTGGGTGATACTTCTCCTGTAAATCATCTGCAGGAACTTGCTGGCTTTGAAAGGCAGCTCGCTCAGGAGACCTCTGTTGCTTTCTAAGCAGGTTGTGTGATGTGGCTGTCAAGGAATATCCAGATTCCCTTTTCCTGACAAATAGTGGGGACAGGGACAGCTGCTATCTAGACCTTTGGTCCCTGTGAGTCATTTTGAGAGTGCAGGAGGGAAAATTAGAGCACACCTATCAGTGGTGTCTCGGAAGGGTGCCCAGTTTCGATGTGCATGCAGGTGTCTGGCATTTTCAAGGCAATAAAGTGGCATTTAGCTCCCTCATTCCATTGGCAGGTGGCAGTTACACTTTAACAGAAGGTCATTCCTTTGTGAGGGTGGGAGAAATGGTGTGTACTTGGGTGTGTGATGGCAATCTTTCAAGCCTGATGAAGTTTGGAGCCCTCTTGTGCCAGGCAGCATGTGAACCCAAGAGATTTGTCCCTGTCCCTTTGCAGGAGAGGGAGGGTGAGGTTTAAAAAGATCCCATGGATGTTTGGAGTGTGGAATCCAAGTACAAAGGTTGTGTCACTTGGTTGAGATGCCTGTGGCAAGGTTGTGGACCCACAAATCTAGGCTCCCCATCACCATGCTGTGGGGCTTTACTGCTTCCCAGATCCACATTAAACCATGTGATGGATAAACTGCTTGTGCTGCAGCAGGTCCCTTCTGCACTGCCAGGCTGTCCTGCTCAGGTGGGGATTTGCCAAGAGAGAGTTCCCATTTAAATGATAGGGAGAAGGTTGTGTTCTATTTTATTTTACTGTATGCTTGTAAAACATGTCCAAGGCTGAGATTGTTTTCTGCAGAAGAGGTGACCTAGGGACTAAGGTGGCTTTTCCATTTATCTGTTTCTGCTGCCAGTTTTCCAGTTGTATTAGTTGTTGCTGGAAATCTGGAAATGCACACATATCATTTTTTTTCCAAGAGCTAAATACAGTGGGCTTGGTGGTTTTGTTTTTTTTTACATAGTTCTGATCTAGGATAGGATATCTTGGTCGTGTTGCAGGCCTTAAGCATTGAATGTGTATATTTGGATTTGCTGAAGTTGTTACACATGAGAAAAGCCCCAGTAAAAGTGAGAGTGCTTCAATATAAGCGTGTGCTAATGTAATGCATTTCAGAGGGCTTTCTCTGATACAAAAGATGCTATAATTGGTGCTGAGGCTTGCCTAAACCAGTGTGGAAATTGCTGTTTGTCTAAAAGCTGGGCAAGTTGTCACAGCACCAAGAGCTCATTGATGTTAAAAGGTTGCAGCAGATTAACCAAAATCGATTTAGTGTAGCTGGTAACTCAGCCTGGTCACCTGTGCCCTGTGCTGGGGCTGCCCTGTGCTTTGTGCCACTTGGAGTCTCAGGCTGAGCGGGTGGGGTGGCTTTGCTGTGATTGTGCTGCCTGCCCTCCCTGGAGGATGCTGGGGAAAACAAGGAAACCCTGGCTGCCCAGCTGGCTTGTCACAGTTAACTTGTATTTTCAGTGTTTTCTCTCCTTCGGCACAGCACCTGCCGGATGGGATCTGGCCCCTGGCTGGGAGGACAAGATTTTTCCACGGTGCAGTTGAGTTGTCAGGGAAGGTGACATCAGCTGCCCGGCTGGAGCTCAGTTCAGGAGGTGCTGGATGCAGTCATTTGCTGGTTGATTTCTGACAAGGAGTGTTTCTGCTGCCTGCAGCACCTCTTGCCCTCCAGGTCTGTGGAGGTGCCCTCACCAGGAAGATGAAAAAACTTTCCTTTAAAAATTTAGGGCCTTTTTTTGCCATTTTATAGACTTTAATTAAAATTCTTTTCCTGTACTGGTTGCGGATGGAGGTAGATTTTTGCAAGCAATAGTCATGCAGCTGATTTTTGCTGCTGTTCTGCTCTGTTGGTTCATTATAAACCTCAAGCATCTTTCGTGGGCTGTGTCAGGCAGAGTCCCCTTCTCCCTGAGCTCCCATCGGTACCACCAACTCATAAACAAAACTTCATCAAGGCCTCTAAAGGACAGACCTTTCATGTGTTTGGACACAGCAGCAGCACTGCTGAATGCTGATCATGTCTGAGCCCATCACCAAAGCAGTGGGGAGTATTTATTGCATATTTCTTTTTCCTCCAAGTCCCTGATGTAGAAGACACCTCAGCATTATTATGCATTGCAGTGGATTGTGCTCAGAAGACTTTTTGCCATAAAAACATTGTTTGTAGCTTAAATTTAGCCAAAAGGTGCTCCCACCTCTTTCATGTGGTATTTCACTTTGATGTTTTGCAATATTCAGGTGAGTTTTAAGTTGTAGCATTTACAGAAAATGTGTGAAGCT
Source organism: Corythornis vintsioides (assembly GCA_025447755.1). Taxonomy (NCBI): domain Eukaryota; kingdom Metazoa; phylum Chordata; class Aves; order Coraciiformes; family Alcedinidae; genus Corythornis; species Corythornis vintsioides. The sequence continues at coordinate 29,581 of JAOEGS010009351.1, read as the reverse complement.
TTCCCTTCTTGGAGGTAAATAATGACCAATATTCACGCTTCTTAGCACCTGCTCACCGAGCTGCCTGAAACCAAGTAAAAAAAAAAATACAGAATGGTGTTTCCATTGTTTTCCACTTCTCTCAACCCAGAATTTCCTCTTCACTGGTCAAATCAAACAGCAGTGACATTTCAAAGTCTTCCTGAATGGCAAAACTAGATATATTCCTTTTCTAAGCAGTCTGTGAGAGGTAGTTTAAACATTGCATGCAGATACTCTGCTCGGAAGTTGTTTAACTTGTCGAAATCTCTCTTTTGCTGCAGAACCTCTATTGAGAATGACAAATTGCTTAAAGCAGTTTCCATGTTGGTCTTTAAAAAATTCAGTTTCTTTTCATCTAAAACACGTGGAAGGCATTTGTGCACTTGCCTGACTGTTTCTCTGTCCTGAGGCTCGCACTTGATGGCTTTGGACTTCATGTAATTTTCACACTCAGCTGCTCGGGTTTGTTCTCCTCAACTTTCTACTGAATGGGGAGTTCTCCCTACCCCACCTTAGTCATGAAAAGACAAATATCTCTCTGGTTCAGACTTCGGGGACCCTAAGGAGAGCAGAGGTGACATGTGCCAAGGTCTTCACTTTTCAGAAGTGATTTTCAGAGTGTTGCAAAATCTGTAATTTCATCTGGGAAGTGTGTGTCCACAGCCAAGTCATTGAATCATCCTTTCAGTCAAGTATTGAGTGGTGTAAAAGCCTCACAAAATGACAAAACATCTTCTGCTTAAACATTTTCAAGTACTTTTCTGTAGCTGTCTCTTGGGCAGAAGGATGTATGCAGGCAAGTACCAGATACAGTGCCAAACGGGTGGCTGTAACTGCTGTAACATTACTCAATTGAAAATGCTTTTTTGACTTATTTGAAAAAAAAGAAAAGAGATATTTTAAGTTATCATTGTGCTCAAGTGACCCTGAACAGAGCAGCATGCTGTGTGGTATGTATCCCATGAGGATGCCTTGCCAAGCCTTGGGGCTTAGGCTTGTTGAAAATACAGGATACAGAAGAGAAGTGGGTCTCCTTAGTAATTCTCAATAAATGGCAGGCTCTGAAAAGAAGGTGGAAATTATATTTCTGGAACCTTAGTGAGCTGAGATGAGGCTTTCTGAGCTCTTCCTTTCACCTGCAGTTGCAACAGTGTGATAATTTGCAGAGCTGCTTTTTGGTGACCCTGCTGAAAGCCACTGGCTGAGACAGATCCTTTCCTGGGGCCAGGAGCAGATCATCATGTTTGTGCCCACCAGCGTCCCCCAAACGTGGCCGAGAGGGAGGCTTTGGGTTGCAGCTGGGTCTGTGAAACTGAGGGCACAAACCATTCCCTTTCTGACTGGAAGGTGCTTTGCCCCAAATGGCATCAGATGAAAAGAAGTCGGCATTGCCCCATTGCTGTGCTTGAGACAACCCTGTTGCTCAAGAGGGATGGTTACCGAGTTAGACAGCAGTCAGGAGGGGATTTCAGGACAATCCAGATGCTTTTTCTATAACTTGAAGGCATGTCATATCCTGGTACTTCTATTTTTACCCACTTTTCTTGTAATACTTTTTTTTTTTTTTCTTTTGTCTACTATGATCTCTTCATTTTTGGCAGGTTTGGGCTGATGAGATGCTTCGACTTCTTTTGTACCTATTCATTTGTTGCCGTTAAGCATTTTGTTAGAGTGCTGCTGTTTTCTCTATAGCAACACTTAAAAAAAGTAACAGTTACTAATTTTCTGTGTTCTGGCTTTGTTTTGTCTTCTCCTGAGTGGTTTCAGAAATTAACTCGGTGCCAAAGTGCTGTTTTCTTTGGCGTAGGATGTGTCACAGCAGATTCAGGTGAGCTGTCCTCTCGGCTACTTTCCTGTTGCAAATACTGGTTAATGTAATCTGGTTTAGAAGACCGTTAGAAACTGGTGCCCACTGGTAAGAATAACCCATCTCCGGGAGAGTGTCCTGATGTCTCGTAGGCAGAAGGCAGTTTATGCCTGGAAGCACAGAGGTTTTTTGTACCTTGTTTGCAGTGTTTGTTGCCTTTTGTGGATTATCAGATTGCTGCCTTTGGCTGTTGTTATGTGAAGAAATGTCTGATCTGTTTCTGAACCCTGCAGAGCTCGCTGATAGCAGGCAAAAAATATTTTTTTAATGGATATTAAACATGCCTTGCTGGCTGTTGCACCTCTGGCTAATCAAATCAGTGCACCCCAAATACCCTTCAGATGCCTATTACAGAACCAGCTTCTTTATGTAACCAAGCAAGAGCTTTAGTCCCTTTTCTCTTGCAGTGTTTGAGTTGCTTTCTTTGTCCCATCGCTGACACTGTCACAAGCAGGTCTGCCTTGCTGTTGTGTTGTCACAGTTTCATGCCTGTGGTTGATAATTAACCTGTTTCTTTAACAACAGTATTTGCTCTGAAGACCTTTTTCTTTCTTTCTCAGCGGTCACAATGCAGATTAAATGCTGCCTCTTCCCAGCTAAACGCTGGAGTTAGTTAATATTCCACTCGAGGTGTTCTAATAGAACCCCTGGGAGGGAAGCGACCTTGATGCATTTGATTTTAGTATCTTGGCTCAAACGAATGCACTAAAACATAGGAGTAAATGCCTTGAAAATGCAAGTTGAGTATCTGGGTGCAGATACTCATCATCATCATCATTTATATGGGATTGACACACCAGCAAGTTTTGTTTTGTTTTCCTGTGTGCATGGCAGGTGTGTGACATGATTTTTCAAGAATACAGACACAAATTCTGGGTGAGACTCATGATCTGTCCCCACCTGAGTGTTTGGAAGGGGTCCCATCCCTCTCTGCTCACTGTCCCTGCTGCAGCTGTGGCATTGGTGGCTTTCGTGGGGCCAGTGATGCCAGAGTTGCCTGGGGCTGCTGCTGGAGCTTTGCAAGGTCAGGTCTAACAGCAGCGAAGGCAGTGTCCTGCTGTGGCCTATTTCTAGGAGGGGGACTGGCTGCAGGGACTGTCACTCTGCAAATGTGCCAGGTGAACGTTCCCAGGGTTCATTGTCCCCAGGTGTGGGTACGGCATAGCACACAACATTAAAATTAATGAGCACTCATGCAATTTTAACTAGAACAAAAACTGTTGCAAAACTTAAGTACTGAGTAACACCAAAATCTGTTTTGCTGGGGAGAGGTGGGGGTTTGTGGGGTTGCTGGGGCTTAGTTCTTGCATTGCTCCTCCTTCAAATATGCCATGTTTTGATTTACCTCCCTTCCCCAGAACCTCCTTTCAGCCTTACAAAAGCCACGCTTATCATTATCGTTGTCATCATGAGCCTGTGCAGCACTTCGGAGTTACTGCCTTGCCATTTCTAGTGCCATGTAAGCAAGAGTAAATCTGTATATTATACCAATTTACATTTGGTGGGATTAGTCCTGACACGTCCACAGCTTCTGACTCTTGATTCCTTGTATGAGCAGCTTCTTTAATATGGAGCCCTGGGGATAAGACCCAATTGAAAATAGAGTTTTGCAGGTGAAAACAGAAAGGCATGGACTGTATGCTTCTGGTCTACAATTAAACTAACTGAGGAGTTTAAATTGCACTCTGCAGCTCCTCTCCTAACAGCAACGCAAGCTTCTGGCCTGAGTTTTACCTTGGCCAAGACAGAAGCTGTCTGGTGTGGGCTGAGCGCACCACCCAGGATTTCACAGTAGGAAGAGGCTGATAGCAGCAGTTCCTCAGCTGACTCCAGGATGATATTTTCTTGCTTTTCTCATGTGTATTACTCTTACTTAGCCCATCCTGGCGTTATTGTGCTAAAAGATGCATAGATATATCAACTTAAGATCATCTTGGTGTGTTTTGGGGTTGCATTATAGTTTTATTTATTTTTATTCTGCCTAGTGTGCATTTCTTCATTCAGGAGCAAAGTGATTTTTAGTAGAATGTAAACTGTAAAACTTCCATTAACTCTGTCAAGTGATAGTGATGTGCCTCTGCTAACTCTGTGAAATACCTTGGCTTGAAAGCTTGCTACATCAGCTTGATGAGATTCAAAGCTTTTTGCAGCAGATGAAAGGAAGGCTTTACTGTAAAATCCTGTTCCTTACTAATCTGGCTTTTCTTCAAATAGTCTGAAGTTAGATGCAAACTAGCACAGAACTTTCTGTGCACTTCGTAAACCTGTAAATGAGAAGTTTGGCATATGTGTGAATAACTGTTATATAAATGAAGTAAGAAAATACGCCATATTTGCCTGATAGAGAGTTCTATCATTTGGGACTGTTTCTTTCAAAGAACTTAATTTCTAATCCTAGATAATGAGATTTTTTTTTTAAGTATGTACTGAGCCTGTTGAAATCAGTAGCTCTGAACCACCAAATTTTAAGTGATACCTAAAATATACAGGTTGTTTTGGTTTGTTTGTTTTGTTTTTTTTTTTTATGGAGGGCCTTTTGTGTGTGTGTGTGTGTGTGTGTGTGTGTGTGTGTGTATGGGCATAGTAGAAATTCATCATTATAGGCTCAGGGATAGATCCCTTTACAGCTAGATACTTTTGGAGAAGAAAGGTAGTGTATTGCCAGTACTGGAGTACACTTTATATTTCTTAGATACTTTTGTAACTCTTTATCCTAGTACTGAATTACTTCTGTGACACACCACATTGCAGAGAAGGGCAAAAGTTTAGCAATCTGCAGTGCAGAAGGGCTGATTCCATTGCCAGCTGCAGATTCTGGCTGTGCAGCTCTTGTACCAGCCAATTAAACCCACACTCATTACAGCCTCTGTGGTTTGGAAGTGAAGTGTTCCTGCCTAACTCGTAGTTTTACAGGATGTTGGTTTAGGCTGGAGGTTTGCAAAGCTTGAAATCTTGTATTTTCCTCTGGCGTGTGCTCCAGGGGTGAGGGAGGTGAACAAGGAGAGCTACATGGAGAGCTGTGTTCCATGAAATGGAAAGGGGTGCGTTTCTCTTTGACAGCTTCATGAACCTGCAGTCACCTCCTAAAACGTTTATGAAATACTGTAGTATCTGCCACACCAAGTTGCCACAGATAGGAACAGTCTCTGCTGCACTGCCAGTCTTGAAGAATTGTCTAGTGCTGTAGGAAGCTCTGAGCATCCATCCTTAAGCGTGGTCCTGCAACTTCTGAGTCAGGGATTTCTGCCCTGCCGCCCTCGTGGGCAACTCCTGCCATATTTGCAGACCATTTTGGGAAAGCTGCTGGGCAAAGAGAGGTCCCGGATGGGGAGAAGGCAGAGATGGAATAAGAATGTGACCCTCTGAGCCGTTACTGGTGACTTGTGCTATTTTAAAGCCAAACTTAATTTTTAGCTCTTTATAAACAAACCTTTGTGCCAGCTTTTTATATAGCTCTGATGTCAGATGTTGCGGCTGCATCTCCACAGCTATACCTTCCCTGGCTGCCATAGGGAGAAGAGCTTTTTTTCTCTTCTTCCCAAAATGCCTCTCAGCACTTGGAAGCATCTTTGAAGAGGTGCTTTGCAGAGGGACAAAACTTCCAGCTCTTCTGAAAATGGCAAGACAGCTTCTTAATCCAGGGGTAATTAGCTCTAAATGGATCAAATAAGATGCTGGACACACTGGAGGTTACTGTGGGAGCTGGTGTCCTTCATCTCATGACCCAAGGGACCATCTTTGCCCCCACTTCTTTCATATTTGACCTGGAAATAGCGTATTTGCCCTGGAAATGTGGAGTGCAGTATAGGCAGGGAAGCATCAAGGATCCCATTCCTCAAGAGAGGGATGGCAGTGTTTAGTTTTCTTATGACATTATAGCCCTGTTGATTTTAACTTGGAAACTTCAGTGAAAACCACACACGCTGCTGTGAAAATTCATACTTTGTAACAAGTAAACAAGTGATGGAGCAGTCTGACTGACTGAGGAAATTCCCTCCAGACCTCGTGGGGAGGAGGAGCTTTGCATTTTTCTTGTCCCATGTTTATTTTTAGTCTCGCCTCTAACATTGCTGATAGTACCATTACAGCCCTCCAGATTAAAGTCCCAGCATGGGGTAGAGTTGAAAGAACGATGCTGCAAAGCAGTCAAAGCCACTAGGATTTTGTAGCTGTGTCATGCTTCAGGCACTTAATTTAGTCCATGATTTGCCTGCCTGGGTACAGCTCAGTGCCAGAGCTTTGTGGGAGGCTTTGATTTCCTTGCATGTCTCTTCTTGTCAGGGTTGATGTCTTCAGAAATGACTGTCCTTGTGACCGGAAGGTGCCGGGTTTGTGATGCTGTTTGGGTCTCTTCCTCCCCTGGATATGTTTTGCACTTGCTCTGAAGGCATTTTGTGTTGGACTGGATAGGGAAGAGTTGAAGTTCTGTATGGCTCCCATTGCTGGTAGCCCTTGTCTGAAGCTACCAGTAACACAGAGTTTTGGGTGCTGTTGGTGAGGATTGTCTTGATGGCAGCACCCATCTGCAAGACCAGATGACTTCCCTGTGAGCTCTCTTTCACAGAGGCCTGTTTTATTTCCAGGCCTAGCTGTGTTAGTCTGAGTCAATGAAGGCTGTTTAATCTTTAAATCAAATAATGGTTCTTGGGTTTTCTGAGTTGTCTTTTGCTGACCATTAGTCAAAGTCTCCAGATGTGGCAGAGGACATTATTCAGGACTGCCTAGGGCTCGAAAACTCGTAGAAATAGCAGTTTTTGTTAACAGCTGGTATGCAGTCTGGATTATATTGCAGCTATTTCAGAGAAAACAGTTTTATCAGAAGTAGCTGAATCTAAAGACATTTGTCTTCTGCAGTAATAGAATTTGTAACTGGTCTGCAATAAGAAAGATGTTGGCACAGTTACAAATTCTCACCAGCTATGGAGGTGGGGAAGTGTCACTGGTTTTGTCCTGGACAAGGCTCAGGCAGCCTGTGCCATATAGAGCATTGCTGGCAGGGTCTGGCCATCATGGGCTCGGATAGTGCTTGACCCAGAAACAGGCCACCAGGAGCTGGGCTGTGATGTGTCTTGGAGTTTTGTTTATCACCTGGCCAACCTTGCTGGCTTCTTCCCTGGCCAGAGCCCTTGGCTCTGTGAGGGCTGTGAAATTGAAGGTAACTTAGCCCTCTCCTGCACCCTATAGATGTACCATAAGGCATACCCTCAAATACTTACTGAGGAGCCTGAATCTGTATTTTAACCCTCCTAGAACCAGTTTTCAGTAGCATTGGGCAGGGGAGCTGCTGCAAACTTGGAGAAAGTCAGTGTCCCAGGGAGTGTGTTGAGAAGACAGCCCATGATTTCTTAATGGACATAGTCTGGTCAAAATCATGTGATGCAGAGAGAAAAAAAACCCAACAAAAAACCTGACACTCAGCAGTATAGTGCTAACCTGTATCTTGGTAATTGCTAATGATCCTTACGAGTCTTCTCATCTTCCGAGTGCATTTGATAAAAGTCATAATGTGACTTTAGGGTGAGTTGGAAGGTTTGCAGAAGTTTCCCAACCATCAGGTTACTATTTGATGTTGTCATTAGTGGAAGGGAATGGCTAAAAGAGGTGGGAGACTGTGGGAATGAGGAGCCTGTCCATGCTCAGAGGCAGTTCTGCTGCTGCTACGTGTCAGACCAAAATGTCACAGTGCTGCTGGATTGTGGAGAAAGAGGCTGGTCAAACACTGGGAACTTGAAGAACGTGTTTGAAGACAAGACCAACTGCTTTGCTGTTTGAGGTTTGTTTTTTTTTTTTCGTAGACTTCTGCCAAATTTGGGTGCTTAGAGAGCAACTCTTCTTGGCAAGCATCTGCAAGCTCTGATCAACCTCCTTGTAATTGGAACACCCTTCAACAGAACCAGCTTTTTTCCAGATAAACTGTCTGTTGGGTTTGCTTTATTTTTAAACAAAGCAAAATCTCTGGTGGCTGGTGCCTGTTGGAGGCCCTCTGAGATAACACAGAAAGGTTCTCGGTTGAAATGCAGCTGAAGAATAATTTAAATTTACAACAGTGTGAGCAGGAGTGGTTACAGAAACTATGGAGATCTGTTTCTTTACTTGGAAATCTTGGATTAAAGTCTGTTGTTACAAGAAAATGCAAATGACAAGTTTTATTCAGTCTCTATTCTTTATGCAGTGAATACCTCTTAAAGCTCTGCAGAAATATATCCTTTTCTAGACTTAAAAAGAGTAGACAAACACTATGTGTTTATACCAAATGCTGGAGGATTTACGGTAACTATGATGTGGCTTGAAGTAACAATATACACACTGTATTGTAAATTATTCCTTTTTTTATATTTGGCCTATATTCAGTAGAAGATTAAATGCAAAAATTTATGGGTTTAAAAAAAATATGTATTTCCAAGGCTAAAAGCAAAAAGCGTGATCTATAGAGACATTACAGTCTTTTAAGTATTTACAGTATTTTTAAGGGCAATTTTAAAATTTCCTTCTTATATTTTCCATGTAAAAGTATGTATTTTGCACTTCAAATGGGATGCTGTTGGTTGCACTTAGCAGCAAACAGCTGGGGGATTCTAGTGCTTTAACCGCACAGCAGCTGCTAATTAAAAATATATAATTCTACCCTGATTAGCTTATAATGATTATAATCCCTTTAAATTTGATTATTACCACAGCGTGGTAACCTCAGCCACCCCCTGTTTCATTGTGGGGCCTGTGAGTAACAGAACTAGTCATTAAGAGCTGATAGCTGGATCCTGAAGGATTGTTTCTCCAAGAGCAGAGCTCGGGGGAATCAAGACGCCCCGTTCCCGTCTGTCTTGGGAGGTGCCCCGCTGCAGTTCGCTTTTTTTCTGCTCAGCTGGTGTCGTCTTGGCAGGGGCAGGTTCTGTGGCTGTGCAGGGAAAGGGGAAATCTGGGAAATGCAGGAACAAATCTGTGATTCCCGCTCAGAAATCCGGAACCGCCGCTCACGGGCGGATGCAACAGCAAGGAGGGCGCTGCAGTGGGGGTGGTAGTGAATTATCTTCAGTGCTACATCAGCAGTAGTGTAATCTTGTTTTATGATAGAAATTGTCATGTATTTTGTGTGCGTGTTGCTTGTAAGTTTTTTTGGTGGGTTGGTTTGTTTCTTTTTTGTTACACCCGCCCCCCCGCGCCCCCCGCCCCCCCCCCCCCCGCCCGCCTGGGCGCCCCGGCGGGCCGCCCGCCCGCCGCCCCGCCCCCCCC
>JAOEGS010009351.1:0-20453 GCA_025447755.1 Corythornis vintsioides | reverse complement strand
TTTTTTGGTGGGTTGGTTTGTTTTTTTTTTTTTCCCCCCCCCCCCCCCCCCCCCCCCCCCAACATGGTCAACTTCGCTAAACCTGTTTTTCAGCCCTCAGATTGCTTTGCTTTCATCTTGTGCCCATTTGCTTATCTTTCACCTTTTGGGGTTTTTGTTTGTTTGTTTGTTTGTTTTTTTGTTTTTTTTTTCTCAAGATATTTTGTAGCTTTTGGTAACAGGGAATGGCCTCTTTCTGTCTTTTTCAGCACCTGGGTGCTTAGGAAAATGACATTGTAGGACAGACTAATAATAAATAACTGCTGGTGGAGAGCAGTTTAGAAACCCTGAGTTCTGGGCATTTTTCTCCCCCTTCTTGCTGGAGTCTTGAGACATGAAAAGAGCCTGTGTCAAATACCTTGTCAAGGAGATGCCCTAATCTGAAAGTATGGCTCTGTAGTGTCACTCAGAGTTCACCTCTGACTTGGGGATCTGTTATTAATGGAAGAGCTGAAAGGCCATTTTTAATATACACAGGAGATAATAGAACCTGTCATTAAAAAAAAAAAAATATAGTGTCTTGTAGAGCATAAGGAAGCAACTGAGTGAGTGTATTCAAGAGCTGAGGGCTGGGGCAGAGCAGGGCTGGTGCGAGTCCCAGAACTGTGCAGATGGGGGCTGCTGGGGCTGCTGAAGAGCTGTGGGGCCAGGGCAGGGGTCTAGTGGCAGCTCCAGTTGGTCAATTAGGTCTGAAATCTGGAGTCAGGAGATGCTGGTAGCCTTTTAGTTCTTGGTAAGGCCTCAGCAGCCTGGCTGCGTGTCAGACCAGATCCCAAAGTGGTTTGAACAGCAGAGGTGTGCTGGCCAGTGCAAAGTGAGAGTTTGTCCCAAGATCTATGCACTGGGGGGACAGACCAGCTGGATCTTTTCTTTTTTTTTTTTTTAAGCTATTAATTATGAACTATTCTGTGTCTCTGATAAGAGTCTAGATGCCTTACTATATTTTTTCCTTATTCTTATTTTTCCCCTTAACTTATTTTTTAAATTTATTGGGATCGACACCAGCTTTTTAGTGAATTTTTTTTAAGTATGTAATTTATATGAGATTGCACAGCTGTTCCCTTCCATTTTTATTCTACCACATATGGACATTTGCAAACAAGTAAATGTGAATGTTTTCTCTGTGTGTGGACAATTGATAGCTAGCTGTTCATTAGGTAAAGTCAGCTAATATAATGCTTGTTAATTTTAAAGGTCTCCTGTGGTTGGTAAGGGACTGAAGCTATTGATTAGGGTCTGAAAGATGCAGTTCCTCACAGCTCTGAAGGATGATCTCTGGTCTGAGAGTTGCAAGTCCATAGTCAACTTGTTCTTGGGTAAAAGAGAAAATTTCAGTGACTTCTAAATTTCCCTTTAGACTCCTGCTGAGATACAAGGTGGCTGTGCAAAAAGGATGGAGTGATACAGATTTATGATTCTCCTTAGCGAAGAGGAGACTTGCATTGCCATGACATCTTGTATCTCAGAAGAAGTTAATCACAGCTTTTTTTTTTTTTCCCCTGTGTTGCTGGGTTACATTGCTTTGAGAAAAAACAGAAACTGCTATGAGCAGTATGAATAGCTGAAACCACAAGTCCCACTGAGATTACAGCCAACTCCTCCTAAAGGAAACGGATTCAACCACCAACATAGTTTTTCATTAGATGATTTTCTTCTGAGTGAATAAAATACCCCTATTGTGGCATAATTGTTTAGATTTTGGAGATGTAGGCAGAGCTGCAACTACATGAGTGTTTAAAAAAAATAATTCAACTTGATGAGGAGAGGAGAGCAAAGCAACATTTGGCTTTCTATTACATTTTGTAGTATGTTGCAGAATAATGCAGCAGGTTTTAATTTTCTTGGTTTCTGTGCTTTTTCGCTCTGCAAGTGGGGGAAGGAGGGAAGTATGTCTTGCATTTCAGGACAAATCTAAATCTGATGGACAAAAGTTTTGGCTATCTGATTGAAACCTTTTGTTGCTGAGACTGAATGACTCTACCAGGCTGGCAGTGCTGGAGTGATTTGTGTATTGGATTCATTGTTTTGAACTGTTAAAATGTGTTTACTTGTGGTTAATGGGAAAGTTAATCTTTTCATTACAGCAATATGATAATGGCTAAAAATCAAGCTGAGATGCAAGCAGAGAAAACACAGTGTGGAAAAGCCATGGAAGTGGAATTTGTAGCCAAGGATTTCATTTAATTTAAGCATTTTTTGATTTCTAAGTGCCTTGACCTTTCAGTACCCCAGAAACGTACCCAGTTCAAGATGTGCAAAATGATGGGGGTTTTGATAAACTTAATTAAACAAGAGATGGCTTAAGTTTAGCATATTAATACTTGTCAGCTGAAATTACTTCTGCATTTTAGCCGAAGGCCCAGAAATTCCTTTGGCCCATTCTTTCCCTGCCCTTGTATTGACAAAGCACATTGCTCCTCAGCAGATGATGTTACTGTTCATGCAAATGGGCTCGCCAAGAGGCAACATTTACTTAGGAGTTTAGGAAGTGTAGACAGTTAGGAATTTAAAAAATGATTGAAGAATTGGGGATCTTGGATCTGTGGCTCTTAGTGTGAAGAAAAGACAATGGATTCCAAAAAAAGTGTTTGAATATCTACCCATGGGAAGCATGATAATTTAAGATGCATCAAACTGGGCTAGCACAATTGGTTTTAAACCTCCAAATCTCACTTGTGCTCATGTACTGCCAAGGCTAAATGTAGCAACCATACATTAGGAAATTTTTAAGTATAGGATTAGCCAGTCAGAATTTCTTTGTAGACTTTTCTCATGGGAATTGTCTGGCTGCTTACACCATGACCACAAAATGTCAGACAATGCAAGGATCTCCCCCCCCACGCTTTTATTTCCATCTCTCCTCACAAACGCAGTTCCTTGGAGTGTTGGCTGTAGTTTGCTCATTTTTTCCTAGGAAGTTTGTGAGCAAACTTTTGGAATTGCTGGTAAAGTGCTTCCTAATATCAGGTCTTTGAACATGAATAACAAGTGAGAGACTGAAACGAAGGTCTTGTTCTTTTCTGAAAACTGCTGAGCACCTCGTGGGTGTTTCCTGGACATTGCTCGGGGGTTGTTTTAATGGTTCCAAACTGCTGGGCTTGAAAACTCCACTAGGAACCTGCCCTTGGCTCCTCACCTGCCCATGTTTAAGGCATCTTTTTAGGCAGGCTGTCATCAGAGATACGGAAAGCACGTAACATGTAGTAGGTGCTCTTGAAAGTAAGGAATGTCTTTGCATCACTCTGGATTTAAATACTTTCATTTATTTGGTCTTTAATGTTTTATTAACCATCTAAACCAGTTTAGATTGCATCTAAAGATTAAGCAGCAAAACCAGATAAACCAGTATGTTTTGATAAACTGAACATTTGTTGATAGGAAAATACTCCCAAGTGCTCCTATATCCTCTTGCAGAGAGCTGGGTCAGTGAGGATCACAGTGCAGAGCCCTGGCAAGGCAATGAAAAAGGTGACACTCCAGAAGAGATGGAAAGATTCCAGGGAAGACAGACATTTCAAAAGCAGTAAAGCCTAATTAAAATAATCCATCATGAGGAAATGAGTATGTTTGAGCCTTATTCAGCAAGAGGGAATATTGCTTGAGACACTGATAAAAGTAAACTTTGTCTAAATTGCAGAGGAAATTAATATAGACAGTTGATTAAAAATGAAAGAGCTTTAAATTCAAAACTTCATAAAAAGGACAAATAAAATGTCATTCCCATAAGCAAAGACAGGCCTGTGAAAACCAAATAGAAATTGGAAAACAGATAGCAAGTTACTTATTTAAAAACAAATAAACAAACCAAACTCCCAAACCTGTTAAAAATGATAAAAAAAAATGCAAATTCCTTTTCAAAGTTATGAGACAGCATGTGACTGGTGGTGCATGGGCACTGCCCCATTTTCACATGAGATTTTGAAGATTAGGCTGATGCTTCTGGTGGCTCTGAGCTCTGGAGTGAGGGTGTGTGTGACCGTGGATTGAGAGCAACCTTTGGCCCTGGGTCTCTGGCTCCCACGTATGATTTGCTAGAGGATGGCTGGGATGGAAGTTCAGGCCTACAAAAAAAAAAAAAACCAAGAAGAAACCCAAAACCAAACATACCATTTGACTCAAAGCACCAGTGTGCCAATTCAGGCTGTTACAGCATCGTCTCCTGGAACAGCCTGTCCCACCCTCTGGCTCTTGTCCCCCCACTGTCCCTCTCGTGTGGTCCTGCTGGGTGGAGGGGTGCCCGAGGTGCAGAGTAGCCCTCTGGAGCGTGCTCCAGCTGTGCTGCAAGGAGGGATGGTTTCATTTCTGCCTTTTCCCTGCAGTGTCAGCAATTCAGAACCATGCACTGAGAAAAAATCTGAGCCAGGGGCCTCTGGTGAAATTTGGCCACCACAGGTCTTGCCTGGAGTGGGAGAGCTGTGTCGTGGCTCCGAGTGGAGCGAGCAGGAGAGCTGTGTCTCAAGGACAGAGCCAGATAACGGAGATAACTCTGGTCCATGCACTTGCTGCAGAAACAATGAGGGTATTTATATAAATAGAGCTCCCTGCGACTGTGCAGAAATGATAACGCTGCCTCAGAGGGGTCTGCAGCCTTCTGGGTTTGTCACAGTTGAGTGGAGCAGCTCTTGATTTATCAGTTTTAACTACTATAATCGTGTGACTGTGCATGGTGTTGGGGGGCTATTAACCATTGCAAAGCAAGCAACTTTTTAATCATCTCAGGTAGCTTTTAAGTAGGGGGATTTGCATAACATTTATTTTCATGGCTTTCGAGGCAGAAGATTTAAACCTGCTGTGCTTTGAGGTGCAAACTGATCCCCCTTTATCTGCAACAAGATCAGGCTTCTCCAGAATGGGCCTGATGGGCACTGCAGCAGATTGTGGAGCCAGCATTTTTTAATGGCCTCGGCATGCCAGAGCCAGATCAAATCTGGAGGGAGAGCCTCAAGAATTAACATGGCAAACACCTGGGCTTTGCAGTAGTGCAATATATATACCTGTGTGACAAGGAGGGCTGGGTGTGACCCTCCTCACATCCCCATCTCGGAGTGTTCCTATATCACAAAGCCTCAGGAAGCATCAGGCAAGGCTATTTGCATTGATAAGGAAATGTTAGCATATATCAGAAGGAAATATGTGCATATCATTGATTTTTATACACACACACACACACACTTATTTATTACATATATATGAAATCTCTATCCTGTTCCTTGGGAGACAACTTTGTTGTGTCATGCTGTATGAGAATGTATTTGTTAAAGTGAAGGTAACCATCATGTAAGTCCCCAAAGCAATAACAGGAGATTCAGTGTGTGTGTCTGCTCTGAATGTAATGAACTGTGTAGCTCAGGTCTGGAGGTGTTTCATAGGGAAAGTGGAGGGGATGAGTAACTGAGCTTTGTTTTGGTATTTTTTGTTTTATCCAGTTTCTTCATCACGGTCTTAATTTAAAACTAATGAGTGTGTTTGTCAATCTGTAATGTTTTTTCTAAGTAGTGCTGTAGAAGGGAGATGAAGGTGTCTCCTACACAAGCTAGGTTTGTCCTTTTCATGTTGCAGAGGCAATTTAAATAGGCTGGAGGGCTGCCCTAAGGGGAACACCCATCACCTGGGGAGAATCAGGTAAGGAGATGTGAGTTGGGTGCCTCATGAGCTACATTCCTGATAAATCTAGAGGAGAAGAGTAGCTACCTAATTGCAAATGGCAGCATGCTTTGGCTTGGAGAAGGTTAATTACTGTTTGGGAGATAGGATGTGATGTGTATAACTTTACCCACTTCAATTCTCTGTAATCTTCCTAGGAGAATTTTTCTTGTGTGTGAGCAGGTAGAGCTGAACCTTATACAGATAGCTTGTTGAGTTGGGGGCAGTCTGATACATCCAAGAGCTACCCAGCTCTTGCATGAGAGAAGGTGGAAGATCCTTTCTCTATAGAGACATGTGGGAATTTTACCCCAGAAATACGTTATGCAGATTTTCTGAATTAATATCATCATGACACCACCAACACTTCACCAAATCTATGATAGTGCCTTTGCTAAAACTCCTGAAACAGAAAAGCAGTCAAGCAGCCTATTCCCAAGTACACAAGTGATGATTTTCCACCAAGGCTTCCTTGTGCAGCAGTCTCCAAAGGCTTTTTCAGATGGATATTCCACCAGCACTCATGGTCATGTGTCAGGACAAGTTTTGAGATCATCAGTCCCTCCCCAGCATGAGGACTCCATGGGCCCCTCCAGCACATGAGGACTCCCATAGCATCATGGTTGTTGTATTTGAAATTTTACTGCTGCAGGAGAATCAGAAGGTTTGCTACATACTTACCCACTGGGGCTGTGTTTTTTTTCTGTGCCATCCATCTTCACCTGCTGCATTTTCCTTGTTGCCAAACTGGATTCTCTCAGGGTGATACTCATCCATCTCGCCCCCAAGGAGTATATTGGGTTAGGTTCTGGGTACCTGCCAGCACTGAAGATATCTGAGTTAGTTCCAAGCAATCCACTGCAGTTTGTGTGCTGGTGAAGGTAGGGCACCGACTCGTTTAATGTTGTGAAGTGAAATAATTGTTTTCCAACTGAGTGACCTGACATGACTTTATAATTAATTTTGTAATTGATGGAACACATACTTTCTAATGACACCAGTCAGTTGTTTGCCAGGACACAATGTTCTATTTACCACCAGATTGCTATGTTTGACCAAAAGCAGCAGTTCCACCCTTTGAGTAGTGGATGATCCATGACACTGTGTCATCCACACCTCAGAGTCTTGTTTAATTGACTTGCAGGGTTTACTCTGAAGTTGTTGGCTAGCTTTGTAAACACCACTTCTCTGAAAAATCATGTAGTAGGACAAGCTCACTGTGAAATATTATTTTTATTTTTAATGTTTACAGGTGTGGCTTTGCCTCCTTCTCAGGGGAAGTCAATTTCTTGTGGTGTTCTGAAGCAGTGTCACTTCTGCTGCAGGGCACTGCTCTGTGCAGGAAAGACTATTGAGGCAGTAAAGCATGTGTGTATATGTGTGTATATATCTGCATATCATGTTTTCAACTGCTAAGCTGAGAGGCATCTCATGGGGTCACCAGTAGCTACTCGGGACGATGCTCATCTCAATGCTGAGCATCAAGTATCTGAGTAGAGTGTGGCCATCCTTGTGATGGGTGAGAGAATAAATTAGGCAGGAGAAATTAGCATTGATTTGTTGGATAATGATTGTTTAGCCAACAAATCCAATCTTATAGGGGAGAAAAGTTTATTTGCTCAGGTGATTTCCAGGTTTTCTGCTTTGTTGGGAATTTCTGCTTGAAACTGTTCTTATTTCTAGTATTTGTTATCTTTTCCCAGCAGGGAATCTGCTTTGTGTTTAGCAAAAGGGTGAGGCAGAAGTACCTTTGAAAATGTTGGTTCCAAGCCATTTTGTTACAAATCGGTGCAAGTTCCAGCAGCACTTTGTGATTTTGCTTGCAACTGTCAGCATATGATCTGAGTGATGTGCAGAAACCACTCGGAACTGAGCTATGAAAGTGCTTAAATAAGAGACTATTACCATGTAGATGAGGACCTAATGTGGTGGAAAGTAAATGAAGGTGTTAAAGCTGTAGGGTCTCCTGACACAGAATGTATTTTACCATCTGAAAAGCCATCTTTTGGGGACTTGGACCAATGTGTACTAGGACACATGTCTGTGGTAGCTGGAGATGTCCCCTGCTGGGTCACCAGGTCCAGAGGAAGCTGGAGGAAGGATGTGCTGGTGCCTGGGATGGAAGTTTGTCCACGCCGATGGGTCAGACCTCTCTGTGGGGTGGGGGCAGGTTGAGCTCGGGAGCTGTTCTGTCCTATTACAATCCCAGACAGCTGATGGGGTTTATATTATCTTTAGGTCTGTGGGAAGCTGTTTTGGTCTGGTTTTGTGACCAGGCTCATTTTAACCAGACCCGTATTAAGCATAAAGGGGTATTTGAATGTAGATCTCTGCAGAGACTTACAGTTCCTGACCTAGGTTATGGTGAAGGAAGGCTTCAATCAAAGGGTTTAGTTTGTTTTTTCCATTTCCCAGATTATGTGGCTGAAAGCTCCTTCCTGCTCCATCCACACTGCTGTTCCTCTCACACGGTCATAACAGAGAGGAAAGAGGCCAGTACGGGCACGACTGTGTGTACAGGAGAGGTGTAATTAATGGCCCTCTCATAGCAGCCCTGAGTCATCCCCTGTTACCTCACTGGAACGCTGCTTTCAGCAGCAAAGAGGACCCAGCATGTCTGCAGTGGGCCAGGCAAAACCAGGGGACTCTGCTTTCTGATCTGGTGACAGTTTCAGTGCCCACCCGACTACCACCTCAGGGTAGGGGAACAGAGCCAAGAGCTTCATACTTGCCAAAGATACACTATAGCTGTGAAAATGGCTATCAACTGTTGAAAGGTAAGGGAGGATGAAGATAACTTTGGGGGGAAAAATAGCTGATATTTCAGATTTCAAAGTGTGAGGAAATTCTTCTTTTACCTAGTGCTAATTTGAAAATTATAACCAGATGCGAGTGACTGTTGTAGTTCAGGAATGGTATATACAACACCCTGGGTGGATGCTCTGTGCTTCTTTTCAACCACATAACCTGCCTTGGGCTTTTTTTTTTTTTAACATATCCCTTTGAGTTGAAATTTTTTTAAAATTTTTTTTTTTTTTGGAGGTCTCTAACTTTGGGTGGCCTGTGTGTATTGTAACAACCCAGCACAGTAGGGATGAGTAATAGGAGAGCCAGTGTTGTTTCTGAATTTTCTTGTCTTTGAAGACTGAAGTCAGATACTTTGTTCTTCAGGTTGCAATCAAAGCCTATGTTTTGATTTTTCTTGAATATATGTATGTATTTCAAGTCAGTGCTCTCCCTTAAGAGGTTTGCTGGCCTTTTAGAGGTTTTAGTTCTTCAGTTTCTTTCTTCATGAGAATGTGTTGGTAGCATCTGTTTCACTCCAGTTGCTGTCAAAGTCTTACTGGGAGGAATGGGTTGAAGTAGCACTGTGGTGTTAAGTGACATGGGGACTTCATTCCAGTTGCATGTTTGGGGTAGCTTTTGTTTCAGCAAAGAGTGCTCTTCCAGTGGTCTGGCAGAAACTCAGTAATGCTGGCTATTTACTGTTGAGTCAATATAAAATCCAAACAGCTTTTATGCAAGGAGTCCCTAGTAATTCCAGTCACTCCAAATCCCACTTTTATGGAGGATGATGGGCCCAAGTCAAGAAACCTGTCAAGCAGACCAAGCTCACCTTTCTGCTGAGGCAGGACTCTGTGGTGTTGATTCAGGAGCAGCCTGTAAAACACCCATCAGATTGTTGGAGCAGAGTTTTTCTGTAGGATTAAAGAAAAAGTAGAAGTGTGAGGACAGGATGTCTCTGTGTCTGGAGGTCTGGGGCAGAAACACTGGTGAGGTGGGAGTCTTGCCCTTGTACCTTTTTTTGCAAGATGCTGCAATTCCCTTTCATGTTCCTTGACCCCACCCCTCTTGTCAAAAGACACAGAAATGTAGGACTTTCACACCAGTATCTGCTGGGATACTGCCCGTGCATCTCTGTTGTGCTTGTGAAATATTATTCTTAGATTAAAATAGTTGAATAAACTATCACAACTTTGGACTGACTGGTTGCTCCTGCCAGACAATCTCAGCCCATGTGGCATCTGTGCTTGGCTTGTGTCAGAAGAGCTGAGATTTAATAAAAAAAAATGAAAGGGGTGGGAAGTGGGGGTTGTTTCATTCAGTGTGGCAGCTCTTAAATGGGAAATTTCCTTTTCTCCTACTTATTTTGTTGTTGTTTTATAACGTTCTGTGATTATGGTCCTCTCCATCTGGTAACTTCAGCTAAGGCTGTGCAGGAGATCTTGGAGCAGGAAAGATGAAATTTTTTTTTGTGCGACAGTTCTAGAAGAGATGTTGGTTTTCAGTCCTCAGCCTCCTAGAAGTGTCTTAATTGCCCAGATTTAGGCAAAGATCTGTGGGAAGAAATTTCTTGCAGAAGCTGGTTTTGCTCATCGTTTTGCTTTGGTTACCTGCTCTTTGTTTTATTATTTATTTTTTTTCAAGGAGTGAAAATGAATAAGAAGTTAGTTATGATATTTAATTGGCATTCCCTCCACAACAGTTCATTTATTATGTATAATGCAGTGTTATGTATTCCAGGTAATTTATATAATTACTGTGCCATTAAGCTTGTCTAGTTAGAATCAACACATTTAGAAAATATGAAACTGGAGTGTCTGCAGCAGTGGTTGCCTGGTTATGTTACATCCTGGATGGGATTCCTGGGCAAGATCCTTCCTTTCTCTTTTTTTGTGCATCAACCTTTAACAGCAAAATGAGTTGCATTGAAGCAAAATGATTAAACAGGAAAAATATTTGATTGGAATGACATATATGTAAAACATTATTTCTTTACTGATGTTGTTAGAATATTTAATGTTTTCATTTCCTGGCCTCTGGGAATTTAACTATGCAGCCTTAACTCTGCACTCCAAAGGAAACAGGGAATGGTTCTCCCCCCCTTGTTCATCTGCAGAGCTCCTTGCCACAGGGTGTTCCTGAGAGCCAAAATTCAGCAACGTCTGAGACGATGCCAGTAATTAAATATACACAAACTGTTGGAGCAACTAAGATTAAGGCAAAAAGCCACCCAAAACAAAACCCAACCCTTTGAAATTAAGAATATTGGATGGAATATTGCTTCATGCTTCAGGATATAAATCAATATTAATTGTGGATATAGGAAGGATGTGAAGCACATCGAGGCATTGCTGTCGCTACTCCACCCAATACCCTGTGCCTCATCTGGTCCAGCTGGGATGCTCTCACCTGCCAGCTGGAATGTTTAGTTTATGTAAAAAGAAGATCCTTCCTTTCTTCACCTTTACTGGAGCTATTTGCAGTTCATTCCTAGGCACTATTTAAATCCCAAGACACAGTGTTTGATAGTTTGTTGCCCATCTCTGTTTGCCCCAGACCCATGGTTTCCACCTGAACAGCAAGACACAGCTAGAGACTGCAAGAGAGTTATAGTGCTGGGGGATAACTCATCCCAGTTACTGCTGGTTGGGAAACTCTCTTGAGCTGTTTAAAGAATACTTCTCTGAATTTTTAAAAATATCTTTGCCTTTGTGAGTTTTATGAGGGCATCAGTCATCATACTGCTGTTCTTCTGCACAAAATCACAGCACTGGGAATAGTTCTGAGTGTTTTCAGCCAAGGACTCTAAGGCAACTCAATGTCATGGATGGCCTGAATTCTCTCTCTCTCTTCCCTCTCAGCAGTTGTCCAAGTCCTGATGACTCTTTCTTCATTTAAAAATCTCTCAAATAAAGTATGTGCCAATCTGCAAGCTTGAATGTATCCTTCTGCTGGAATTGACTGGTATTGCTGCCTTTTTTGCTGGGTCAGCAGTGCAGGTCTGGTGCCTGAATGTTCAGAGCAAGACCTTTGCTCTCGGGGCAAATATATCCCTTCTGAATGGGAGGTATGTTCATGAACTTCAAGTTTCCTCCAGGCTGTTTGGAATTGTTGTCAAACCAGGCTTTGCTGAGGTTTAAACATGCTTTTTCACTGTGTTTTCTTTGGAGGTTTTTGATTCATTAGATTGTAAAAACTCGGTGGATGAAAGTGGGCTGGATTCTGGCTGGCACCAAAAAACCCCCAAAGCCTGATTCTTGTTTAATTTTCCCTTCATCCAGTATCTTCCCCAGGTGTTGTTTTCTTCAGATTTGGTCTTAGAAAACATATTTTTCTGCAGGAGTTCAAACTGAAAACTAGTTCATTCAACCTTTAGGCCTTTCTTTGCTCCATGGTGGATTTATCAGTTCCAATCTGAGAGTGCAGTGCCCTTTCACATAAGAAAATGTGAAACTGTGAAGCTGTAGAGGGAGGAGAGAAAAAAAAAAAAAAGAAGCAATGTTATTTCCTCTCTGAAGTCATCACATACAGAGCTGATACTGATGGCATTTTAATAGGTAAGGTGCTCCCCATCCAATATTATGATATAAATTCATTGTGTGCAGAATCAGTGAAGTTGGGAAATAAAAAAAAAAAGGGGGGGGGAAATAAAAGATGAATTTATGTTGGAAAGAGGAGGAAGGGCAAAATGTAATAAATGGCACTTTTAAATGTTTGGTGGCTTAATAGAATCTTGTCAGCCTCAATGGAGAGCTCTTGGATCCTAATAAAATAATTCAGAATTCTTGGGGATATACCAGCTGCTCCTTTATAAAGCTTTTGTTCAGCCAATTGTAGTCAAGGGGTTAATTTAGATGTTTGCTTGATTGTATGTTTTATTTTCCTATTTGTATTTAGAAAAGGGATTGACTGAAACAAGAGTAATCTCGGGAAATTAGAGTGGCAAAACCATCAGTTTAGGTGCAACAATTTGACAATTTGCCTTTCTAATGTGGATATTTGGCTTCTGTGGAGGATAATTGATCAGGCTTCAGCATCTGAGCAATTGCCTCAATTTATTATTTAACTTCACTGATTTCTGTGTGTGAGATATTCCCTTTCCCACAAATTCAGCCAGTAGAGGCAGCTTTGGGGAAAGAAATTACTTCAGAGCTTTGAAAAAACAAAAGTGCAAACTTTAATGGATTTCATCTTGGCCAAAAGCATTTAATACCAAGAATATTGTAAATGCTTTCTGTTGGAATTATTCCCCCTGGGCTGATAATCTGGGAGCAGTCCAGGCATTTGCTCCTGACTTTACCCCCTTCCTGGAGATCTGAATGCCTTGCTCATGAGAGAGCAAGACAGGGGAAGGAGGGGCTGGTGGAGCTGTTGTTTTTCCAGAGGAAATGAAGTAATGTCACTTTTGGTAGGAATTACAGTCTCTTCAACATCTTCAGAGAAGGTGATGCTCCTCAGAAAGGAAAAACAGCTGTCGAGAGGCCTTGAAGGTGCCTTGAATGTTTGCATACTTCTCTACCAGCAGTGCAAGCTGGCTGTAGTTTTATATGTGAGCTCGAGGTAGATAATTTTATTGCTTAATCCCTTTGCTTTTTACTGGTGGATGGCAAAGACATCCCCTGGGATTCATTTAGCAAGGTTACACCTGCAGGAGCAGCATGCGGGGCTGAGAGATCTCCTGGGCAGGGGGAAGGTGGCCCTTCCTATCTGCCCAAATTGGGTGTGATGTGGTCCCATCTTAGCTGGGAGCCTTCAGCCTGTCTCCACCAGAAGTATTCCACAATCTGCAGTTTTATGTCATTCTTTAAAGAGAATCCTGGTGGCAGTGGATCCAGCAGGCTCTGCTCCATCCCCAAGCACCTGCATGGACCTGTTGGACAGGTTTCCACCTGCAAAGCTCTGTTGCTTTGGTGCTGTTTAAATAGGGAGAGCATTTAAAAAGCTTTTGGCCTTGGCAACGATGTGCAAACAGCACTGAAGCCAAAGACCAGCCTCCTGCA
This sequence comes from Corythornis vintsioides, assembly GCA_025447755.1. Lineage (NCBI taxonomy): Eukaryota > Metazoa > Chordata > Aves > Coraciiformes > Alcedinidae > Corythornis > Corythornis vintsioides. Next base: position 6,987 of record JAOEGS010009351.1, on the reverse strand, counting down.
AACAGCAGCTTTGGGAGCTGTCAGGAGGTTTTGATATCTACAGCAGGTCCCTGCTTCTGCTGCAGCCATGTGCTCCTAGTGAGTGTGCTGGGGATGGATTTTGTCCTGCTGGAGATAACCACAGTGGCATCCCCCACAGTCTATCGAACTCATCAGCTGCCTGTGTGGTGTTGTGGGGTTTTTTTGTGTGTTTGTTTTTTTGTTGTTGTTGTTTGGGGGTTGTTTTGTGTGTGTGTGTGTGTGTGTGTGTGTGTGTGTGTGTGTGTGTGTGTTTTGGTTGGTTGGTTGGCTTTTTGTTTGTTTGTTTTTAACTCCCCTGTACGTGAAATGTCAGTGTTTGTGGAGCCAGGTGGTTTTATGTACTATTCTTTTGGAACTAATAAAAATATTATTCCCCCGAGCTTGCAGCAGCCAAGCAGCACGGGGCAGCTCCTAGAAGGGGCTGAGCGTGTGATGGTGCCTCTGGGATGTTGAATGGATCTCGTTGTCCTCAATTTGCTCCAGATCCACCAGGAGTCATTAGCATTTTCAGTGACCACTTGGCCTTCTGCTGCAAAGCCTCGGAGTGTCCTGTGACCTGTGCAGGGGGGACCTTCTGCAGCACATCACTTGTGAAGGCTCAGGAAAGGTTAACAAAACTGTTTACTGTTTTATTTTCGCTTTTTTTTTTTACTTCCTACTTTTCCTGTTCTTACCCAGCTACTCAGCTATAGGGGAGGGGGAGAAAAAAAGCAAAACACAACAGGTTTCCTTGCAATATTGGTTTGAATGTTCTGGAAAACAGGAATCGTGAGTCATCGGTCCCAAATTAACACTTGTGTGTGAGGCTGGGATCAGATGGAAGAGATGGGTCACCTCTGGAGACAGGAAGAACGTGGTATCGAGCTCATAACTCTCAAGGCTGCAGTTCAGCTTCTGTCGGCTCTTCCGTTTCTCAAATCCTCATTGGAGAGGCTTGTAAACACCTCTGTGAACATCCAGCTCGCTCTGGGACTGAGGGCTTCAGCCTGGGAACAGGCTTTTCAAACAAACATCCCACTTCTGTTGCTCTTACACTTGAAAACTCGCCCTGTCAAAGTTTCTTGGCGTGTCCTTGGAGTCTGTGGAGATCAGCGGTTTCTGGAGGAATTTGTTCTGCCAGGTTTCTTCTGCAAAATATAAATACAAGCCATGCATTTGAGATGGAATTCTAGGTTTTGAGTCTTGAGAGTCTGGTTCTGACTTACTTGCTGGCATTAGGAACAAGGTTTCTCTCCATCTCCCTTGATATTTTGCCAGTTGAAAGACAATGGTCAGTTTTGTTTTTTAACTTTTTTCCTTTCTCAATGTGCACACCTTTGCTCAACCCTGCCTTCCTCACAGCAAAGCAGGCTGATGCTGCCCTCGGGCTAATTGACCAAAACCCATCTCTGGCTGTCTGTAAAAGTCCTTCTGTGCACACGTTGATGTAGCCAGAAGAGGTTATTCCATCCAGTTTTAATTGCTTCCAGTGCCAAGGAGGTCCCTGAGCATCCTGTATTGATTTCTGCCCAAATGAAGGGGTATCTTGGCTGAGCAAATGTCCCTTTCACTGGTAGTTCTTTCTCTGTAGCTGTGCTCAGCTGCTGTATACTGTTGTTGGGCACTGTTGGCTTTGGCTTTTTTCTTTTTTCTTTTTTTTTTTTTTTCTTTTTTATAAGAACAAGGCTAGGACAATATTAAAACACCTCTGTGCTTCATGAGATCAATTGTATTTTCCATAGTGCTTGACCTTTGTCATTTTGGTAACCAGGATTGACATGAAGAGTGTTGGTTTAATTGGACCTTAAGGTCTTAATTGGTTGATATTGTTTAAGGAACCTAAAAAAGCCTCAGAACCTACCTAGGTTAAAAACAAATATCCCAAGTCAGGATGAAATTCCTCCTTCACTGAAATGTGGGTTAGAAAAATATTTCACCACCACAACTCCTTTCAAGAGGTTGACCTTGGATCGTTAATCTTAAAAATATGCAGTGCAGATGAGGGATTTTTTTCTAGAGAGGGAAGAAATGCCACATTTCTCAAAGCAACTCCCTGGAATTAGGGGGTACAAAACCAAAACTTGGAGTTGTCGATAGATGAAGTACACGCAAATTCGGGAGCGGCAAGAATTTCATGTCCCCAGAATTGGCTTTATTTTGTTAATTTGCCTTTTTTTTCTTAATTTGTTTTGTTTTTTTCCCCTTGCTCTTCTATTCATGTTGTAATTTGTTGTCCATCAGTATTAGTAAGGGTGTGAAGTGATAAAGCTGCAGCCTTGGAAGTTGAAATCCTCTTTGTTTAGCCTCCACTAAGATACCTCATACCCATGCTTTGTCCTCGCTGGACAGGTACTGCTGAATATTTGGGATGGTTCTTCTGCTGCTGAATATTTGGGACAGTTAAGTTTCTAGTATCTCCAAAACTGCTGATGAGGCTGCCAGTTGAGTATCTGCTGCAGCATAGTCTGGCAATGCCATGTCTGGGTGGCTTTAGGTGATGGAGCCATAACGTTCCCAGGGAGGGAGGAGGGATTGGAGCTCTGGTGTTTGGCAGGTTGGATCTGTGTTGGATGAGCAGCTCTCTGCCCAGCCCTGCTTCCCAGCAGCAATGAGGCCAGCTTGCCCAGACTGGAGGTGGTCATTCACTTGAGCCATAAAAGGGACTTGAAAATGCCCCTTTGGATGCTGGAGATGGTCTTTGAGGGTTCAGCTGGATTACAGCTGGAGCTGCCTCGGCCACTTTGAAGTGGTGGTGGAGCTGGGTGTGCCGCTGGCTGGCCATGTGCAGGGGAGAGCTTTCCATCTGAAACAGTCTGGGGGGGACGGTTTTAACCATCCAGGAAAAAACAGACAGCGCTTGGTCAGGCGAGGGTGCCCTCCCTGGCTTGGCATCTGGCCACTCGGCCACTGCTGCATGCTGCTGCCAGCAGAAACCTGCTTTCTTCTCTCCCACTGGCCCCTTTTTTTTTCTATAATCTGCTCTTCCTCAATATGTTTTCCTGTAATTATGGTTTTATGCTCCCCAGCCCTACAACTGTCTTTGTTAAAGCAGGAGGGCAGCACCAGCGGAGTAAAGCAGATGTTGCCTGTGTTCCTGGATGTGGAGATGGTGAAAAGGACACGTGGTGTATCTGAAGATGTTAAATGGAGAGAGTTAATAGAGTAGAGCCAAGACCAGAAATAAGCATATTGTCAGGAGGAAGGGGATCAGTAGAAGAAACAAAAGCTTTTGAAGTCGGGGCAGGAGAATAAAAAGGAGAGAGTGCTCACTCGGCACCATTGTTCATTCAGGACTAAGATGTGGAGTACCTGGTCCTCCTGAGGAGCAATGTGCAGGGCTGGAGAGCTTGGATGGGACTGAAAAAAGGTGTGTGGGGCTCATTGGGGATGAAGTAGAGCCATGTGGAGCTCCTGGAGCTGGGGCTGGACTCTGCACTGGGCTGCAAGTGGGGGGCTGCAAGCCTCAAGCTCCAGCCATTCAGCCAGGTGGTGAAGTGCTCCCTTGGGCTGAGGAGGAGAGAAGTTTGAGCAATAGCTGTTCTTCAGCACTGGCTGGTGAGCCCCCAGGGCATGAGTTGTTCTGGTTTTTAATTTAAAAAAGTATGTTTCTGTAAATGCTTTGGAGGAGGGTCAGTATTATTTAAAATATGCTCTTAGTTAAGGTTCTTACTGATAGTGGAAATTGGAGGTGATTTATTTCTAGAGTGTTTCATCTTTTATTTGCCACAGATAAGGAAGGAAGCTGGGCTGGTCACGGCACTCATTGCTTGGGTGGCAGTTCCCAGATTTTACCCAGTTCAAGTGCATGGCATTTCCAATTACACTTACAGAAGGGTGAGGAAATATCTATGCATTTATTGGGGATTTTTCTTTTCAAGTCATTTTTAGTTTTGAGAACTATTTTTTCTGGATGAAGTTTGCATGGAAGTATGTGTTAGGTTTCAAATAGATTAAAATATACAAATTAAGAGGCAGCAAAGTTGTGATGTGGGAACAGATTTGATTGAAAATCAGAGCTGTGCTTTGAAACCCACAGCCACTGAACTTCCAGTGCTTGGTGAGAACTTTTTTGTGTGTTTGACATTATTCCACTTTATCTTCAGAGAAATTGGGAGGTGAAGAGGACTTGGGTGTATTTTCTAGATGAGTGTGTCTTTGGAGATCATGTCCTAACAGGTGATATTGCTATGACAGCATTGGCTGCTTCTATTTCTTCACTTGATTTAGCATTTGACAGTTTAGAAGTGTCCTTCTGGTGCCACATGTGGGCATCAGCTCTGTCCCCCACTCTGTTTTGGGAGGGGTAACAGCTTCTCTGATGGCTCTGAGCACCACGGTGGTTGTGTAGCCAACATGTCCTCAGGTGTCGGTGTGGTGAGACACCACAACTTGCCTGGAAGCCACGGTGGTGATACCTTGGTGTGTGCTCCTCATGGGCAGCCATCTGTGGGGTGAGCACCCCGTTTGTGATCCTCATGGCAGCAGGGCTCCCTGGTAGGGAGAGTGATCACGGGTGGAGCGGGGAGCCTGTGGCAGGGTTGGGGAGGGCACTGTGCAGAAGGGCCGACGTGCAGAGCCTCTCACAGAGGGGGTGGAACTCACCCTGGCAGGCTCCACAGAAAGAGATGGGAAGAGATTGTCTCTAGATAAGGCTTTGAGTCAGTGTGAGTGTTCACGTATGGCCGATGCACACGCCTGCAAAGGTAGCTCCTGAGCTGGCAGGGTGCACGTCAGAAGTGGCTGCTGGAGTCTGCACTGTCCAGACTAGCCTACAAGCAGCATTTTTGGTTTAAAAGTGAAAAATACAGTTAAACTGCAGAGCTGCCTAAATGCCTTACGTGTGGGGTGCACGTGTTTGCTCGGAGCTGCAAGTCCCCAGGTCTCGTTTGTGTGATTTAAGTGCTTGTGGATAAATCACACTAATTGGGACACTGGGCAGAGCACATTTAAATGAACCCAATAAGGAGCTGCATAACTAGAAGCCTTTAAATAAATACTAAAAAAAAAATAAATCATTAGACTCTCTCTGACCCTAATGGAAATTAGTAAATACTATTTTTTGCTTGTAATTTCCCAGGGGTTAATGTCTTTTCTGTAATGCCCAGCAATGGGACTAGGAACAATGGATATAAACTTGAGCATAGGAAGTTCCACCTCAACCTGAGGAGAAACTTCTTTACTGTGAGGGTGATAGAGTCTGGAACAGGCTGCCCAGAGAGGTTGTGGAGTCTCCTCCTCTGAAGACTTTCAAAACCCATCTAGATCTGTTACTATGTGACATGCCCCGGGTGATCTTGCTTTGTTAGGGGGGGGTTGGACTCGATGATCTCTAGAGGTCCCTTCCTCTACATTCTGATTCCCTAACATTCTGATTTTATGATACTTCCCATATACCAAAATAGCTAAGGTGCTAGGAAACAGAAGCCTTTATAAATATCCTCTTGTTTCTCTTCTGTAGAGGCAGAGTTGTGTCAGAAAAGTTCACGTGTAGACAAAACTGCACCCACGCAGCCCGTCTGGCAGGATTGGTCCCCCTTGGCTGGCTTTGGGATCAGTTGGCAGCCCTGGCCCTGCGGGTGTCTGGCAGCACTGCTGCTGTCTGCTCCCAGAGGTGGGGCTGGGAGTCCCAACTCACCAATGAACAGCCCCAGCTCTGCCCGAGGAGGAGGCAGGTTTGATGTGTTTGGAGACACCAGTGACTTGCAGGGGTCGACAGTGGGATGCTCACTAGAGCTGCTTGGTAATTCTGGCCTCTGCTTTATTAGGCTTTGTAAAAATTAACCAAGGTGATCTTGAATTGTGTGATACTGATGTGTTACTTTCCTCCTCCACTAGATCCTAATGATTCGTTGTATTCTAGTAGATGGAAATGCTGGACTAACACTTGAATGAGACTTGGAGTTTGAGCCAGTGGGTAGGAATTGTAGTCATGGGTTAAATTTAATTTTCTTCCCTTCAAGGTACTGCTGCTCCCCACCTCTTGCACTGGAGGGGTTATCTCGGATGTTACAGCTGCTGCTGGCAATCTTCTCTAGGGCAGTGCTGCTGAGAAGCAAAATCACAGCCCTCTTAGTGGTGAAACTGAAATCAACATGATAAAAGAGTTCCTCAGTATTTACCCCACACTTATAAATATTTGGATTATGAAATATGGCACAGACATATGTAAATATTTGCCTAAATGAAGTGGCCCAGTCTTGCTGACACCAAGGATGGCTTGCTTTTCTTGGCTTTGGGCAAGGGTGTGGTGGGAATAAGGGTAGTTGACACCAGGCACTTAGCTATAGATGATCTATAATGTGGAAGACTTAGTTTCTAATTGAAGTGGTAACCTAGAGGGAGGAGGTAGAGAATTTGTAGGACAGAAGTGGTAGAATTTCACCCTTGGCAATGACTGAAGATAAAGAGGAGAGATGAAAACAATGCAGATGCAACTGGAAAAGCTGTGTGTACTGAGGAGACACAGACATGTTAAAAGACACCTTAGAAAATATAAATGAGAAACTGGAAAAGGAAAAATTAAAAAAAAAAATCTTTTTCTTCCTATCTGTCTTGTGCCAGGTACCAGTTTGATTTCTGTGCGTGCCTGCAATTTCTGTTGTGGCTCATAAAGGCCTGAGCAGGTAAAGGTCTGCTGCAATGGAAATGTTGGGAAATTAGGATTTATTTTAATGCGGATTTATTTGGAAGAATGGCTTTAAGTTTTTAATGTGCAAATGCAGTTCTGAATATGTAGGGTGTTACACATTGCTATTTACTGGTTCCACGGTATCATTTTCTGTTTTTAATGCTTGGGGCCCTGTTAAAATGGGTTTTATGGAAATGCTTGTTCACACGTTTATATAAAATGAGCGTGCATGTAAATTGTCCATTTCAGAATGAAGCTATCAAATGGCAATTTCATGTAGTGTAAGCAGAAGGTGTTTTGTTTGTGGGTTTTTTTTTTGTGTGTGTGTGTGTCTGTGGGTTTGTTTTTATTTTGGTTCC
>JAOEGS010009350.1:0-13943 GCA_025447755.1 Corythornis vintsioides | reverse complement strand
ATATATGGTATGAAATCTCTGCCACTGATGGTCTGCTCTGTCATGTCTTGCTGAAACCCTTACCTGAGGAACTAGCTGCAGTAACTACCCTTGTTCTGAGCAGGTTTTAGATGAGGCTGACAGAATGTTGGATATGGGATTTGAACCTCAGATAAAGAAGATCCTAATAGATGTGAGGCCTGACAGACAAACTGTTCTGACAAGGTATGGAGACCTAATAGTCCTTGAACACTAAACCTAAGGCTAATAAACAAGATAACTTCAAAACAAGTGGCAGTTGTAATAAACTTTTATTAGCCTAAATGGGAACAGCATCACTTTTCTTTCTTAATGCTGTTCTAGTGAGTCATTCAGCAATCTTACCTTCATTTCATACCCTTTTCTGATCTTCTACATCAACTCTAAAAAAAACCAAACCCCAAGTTCTTCCCAAAGGTGCCCTGCAATTGCCAGAATTTGCCATATCAGTTTGAAATGCCAGCTCTGGTTTCTCCATCTGGGACCAATCCCCACCTCCTTATCAGTTTCTGTCCTAGATGAAGTTTGAAATGATGCAGCTTCTTGAGTTCTAACAACAACACATTGTCCCACCAATAATGTTTCTCATATTGCACATCTGAGCTGTTGTTTTAAAGGTAAAAACACACTAGACACTTGCTTATTAGGTATCACTGAACTGCTAAACTCACTTTTGGCATCATGAGAAGTTTTGCCTGTACTTTGAGAAAGTTATCCCCAGAGCTCGAGTGCTCTTTATTCCTAACTCCTTAAGATCACTTCTAAATATTACAGAAGCTCACTGCTCTTACTGCATACTCAAGTGGTTTCACTGGGAAGGAGAAAAATGACAAATGGGATGTGAAACTGAGGAACTGGAGGAGGTTTTCCCCTGTGTTCTCATGGGAGTTTTTCTCTCCACTTGCTGCTCAGTGCTACCTGGCCCAGCGGAGTCCAGCACCTGGCAAAGTCCTACTTGAAAAATCCCATGATTGTGTATGTTGGCAGCCTTGACCTGGCAGTAAGTTGTTCTGTCCTTGCTTGGTTTGGGTTTTTTCTTTGGTTTTGTTGTTGTGTTTTGGGGATTTTTTTTCCTTTTTTTTTATTTTTTTTTTTTTGTAGAACTTACATTTCCACCAGACGACGTTTTGCTTGTCACTCTTCTGTGCCAAAGTGCTGGGAGCTTTCAAATCAATCCAAACTTTCAAACCAAAATAGCTCCATATCATTCTTTGAAAGCTTCATTAAATGCTTTTTAATGAAATTTAAAAATGTCATTAAAAATTTAATGAAAAAATGTGGTTTTTTTCATTTCTTTCAACTGTATCCTCGTGTTTCTGTAACAAAAATTTTGAAATCCTAGCTCTTTAGTAGAAGACTTTGCAAGCCCCAGGCATTAGGTTGCAGTTTGAGTGGTGTGCTTTGTAGTGCCACATGTTCTTGCCTGAACCCTTGTTTTTGCAGCCTTCACTTCTGTTCAGCAAGTTCTTGATACTTACTTTCCTTCTTAAGGTCTTCCTTTAATGCATACAGATTCTTACCTGGGTTTGTACTTCTTAAATGCTGCTTTCTGGAAGCTGAAGCTCTGTAGTAAACTCAGAGGGCACTTGTGTAGGGCAGGAAGGTATGTGTTGGTGGAAGTTCAAGCAGCTGGAGTTGTATACTTGCCATGCTGGTGCAACTGTGGAGTTGGCTTCAGTTCCAGTGGAGTTCACAGCAATAGGAATTTTTCCAAGCTCTCCACACCCTGGTCCAGATGTTGCTTTGAGTTGGGTTCTTAAATGATTCTTTTAACTATTCCATTCCACTTTTTTAGTGATGTGGAATGAGGAAACTTAATCTTCAGTACACTTGCAGGTAAAATTAGGGGGTAAATGTACTTTTTAATCTGTTCTGTTCAGAACAATGCTTTTAACAAAGGGCATTACCTGGGAAAGACACAAAATGAGAATCTGAAAGGTCCCAAGTGCTCCTGTAGCTCTCTTGTCTAATGCAGTCATTCCTTACAGGAGCCTCTCTTAATTGAAGAGGTGACTTCTAGTTATTAGTTTTATAATATCATAATATGGGAATTAAATCAGAATTTTTTTATGTTGCTTCTACTTAACATCCCTTTTTGATGTTTAACAGGCAGTAAATACAGTAGAACAGAGAGTTTTTGTTGTCTCCGAGGAGGAAAAGAAAGTTTTGATGCAGCACTTCATTGATTCTATGAAGCCAGAAGATAAGGTCATCATTTTTGTGGGAAGAAGATTTCTGTATGTGATCACTTCCCAGTATCAGAGCTGTTTGGGTTTTTTTCTAACATAAATACTGGATAGTTTCTTAGCTGATGTGACAATCACCAGTTTTGCCAGCTCTTGTCAACAATGTGCTGGCAGGAGTAGTTTATTTATGTATTTATCTGACTGGTAGTTTGCATCATTTTTCATGTCATTAGTGGTGGTGGTAAATCTCAAATTCATATAATTCAAGTTGATGTTAAGATTTTTGGGGAGTCCATGAATGTGAAGTATCCTTTCCTAATCAGATGGTGCTTACAAGACCTGACTGGGGGTGGGGGGGTCATTGCACCATACCTGAGCTTTTGGAGTGAATAACACAAAACCCAGCTGTTGTTTCTCTTCATGTATAAATAAAAGCAAACATAGATGTAGGGAATAGTCTTATTTTCATACTGATTTAATAATTATCAGCTGTCCTAGGTAGGGTTTTGTCCTTAGGCACATGTTTAACTTCTTTTGTCACTTTCTTTTGGATCTGAATATAGATGATGCACAATTTTTTGGTTTGAGGGTTGCTTTTCTTTTTTCTTTTTTTTCTTTTTTTTCCTTTCTTTTGAAGAACCCTTGCTTTATTTCATCCTAGAGTTGATTACTTGGCAAGTGACTTAATTCTCCAGGGAGTTCCAGTACAGTCAATTCATGGCAACAGGGAGCAGTCTGATCGAGAGCAGGCTTTAGATGACTTCAAGACAGGTGAGTTTGTGCTCAAGTCCACCATGGTTCAGGTGGTTGTGTGCAGAAATTCATCTCTTGGCAAGTGTTGTGTCTCTTCCTTACCATATTACTGAAATTACTAGAGCTCTAAATTGTGTATTTGCTTTCTCCATTTGACAAGAAAAAAAAAAATCAACTCTAAAGAGATTTCTCTTCAATAAAAAAAAATGTGTCTAAGAGTTAAAATCAATCTTACATTAAATAATTTCTTTTTGAAATGTTTGTAGAAAAGTGAAGATTTTCTTAGTCTACAAAATGGTAAATATAAGTATCAAATGCTGGTGCTTTCATTGACAGGGTTCTGCTCCTGATTGTGCCAGAAGGGTTCTACTTGTGTTTGTGTGATCACATGCTAATAAAACAGAGCAGTCCTTTGCTAAGGATGCTAGCTGAGAATGTAGTTGTTCAAGCTCTGTTCTCACAAACTTTATATCAGCTGAGCCTGTTTCCTGCTTCTGCACTTTGCTGCTCTGCTTCTGAAACACAAACAATAGTAAAACCACCTTGCATGTGATCAGTGTGACAAGCAGAGTTTTCCTTTTGGAGTTTAAGAAGTACATTAGCCACTAGAAAACCAATAGACTGGAGTCTGTTTTCTCTTTATTTCATAAACTCCTCTTGCTCTGTTGTGCTTCTTTTAGGCAGAGTCAGAATACTGGTGTCTACTGACCTGGCATCCCGTGGCCTGGACGTGCAGGACATCACTCATGTTTTTAACTTTGACTTCCCTCACAACATTGAAGAGTATGTTCACAGAGTAGGGCGTACTGGGAGAGCAGGGTGAGTGTGCACAGGACCATGGTGACACACAGGCAGTGTTTTATGCACTGCACTGCTGTTTCTTTTGTCAACTGCTAGAGCTAAAGGTGGTGTGAAGACTCCAGAGCCTAGCAGAAGTATGTTTGCAATCATAACAGGCTGCTGTATGTTTTGAAAGCAGCTCACTGGTAAATTTAAGGCAAATGAGTTTTCCCCTTCTCTGGTTTTGTTTGTTTATTTTCAACAAGGGAATGAGGATATTTGAAAACTGGCTTCAGTATGGGAAAGAAAAACAGTTCAGAAGTAACTTCTGTGTAGATATCTGAAGTGTTACTTCCTTGTTTCTCTGTTCACAAGCCACTGAGTTCTTTGACAGAACATTAGGGGAAAAAATATATTTAAAAATACCCCTTAAATTCAGAGTTTTCAGCCTATCACAGTTTGGTGTTAGGACTTTTGAATGCTCTTTAGGAATGATAGGACTGGAGAGAATGGATTAAAACTGAAGATAGGTTGATGCAGATCAGTCATTAGGGAGAATTTCTTCACCATGAGGGTGGTGGACACTGGATCAAGTTGTCCAGAGAGGTGCTGGAAGCCCCATTCTTGGAAGTTTTTAGGACCAGAATGGGTGAGGCTCTGAGCAACCTGCTCTAGTGAGAGGTGCCCATGCCATTAACAGGAGGGTTGGAACTAGATGATCCTTAAGGTTCCTTTCAACCCCAACAATTCTATGATTCTTTTTCCCCAGGTGAGCACAAGTGGGATTTTTCTTGTATATGCATTTTATTTTTCCCATTGCATGAATATTTGTCTCTTTAGAATTAAAAATGTTGCCTTTATGTCAGCTCTGCTGGCCAAAAATGGCTTCATTTTAGCTGAATTACCATACTGTGATCTGGAGGAAAAGTTCCTTTCCATCATGTGCATAGTAAATGCTCAAGCCAGTTTGATGTGCCAGTAGAGTTTGCTGCTGTTGAGCTGAGTGGAGAGCCTGGCAGCAGCTGCTCTGGAGATCCATGGTGCTTTCATTCCCTGTCTAGATGCACGGGGGTGGCAGTGACTCTTGTCACTGAGGAAGATGGGAAGGTTGCATCTCAGCTGCTTGAAATTCTGCAAAGAACAAATCAAGTAAGAATATATGTTACTGATTGATATTGATTCTGGGTTACTACCACCAGTTTGGACCAGCTTACATGGTGGTAGCATCTCTGGCAATAAAAAAAATGGGTATTTTGATTCTAGTCCTGGACATCCTGAGCTGTATTTTGCCTTACAGGTGACTCACAGGGAAGAATTGGGAACTTAAAAGCTTTCCACACCCAAAATAAAAAAATAACTAACATATACAGAGGTCTGCAAAGGAATAAAAGTATTTATTTAAATTTATTTACTCCAGTATTGACTTCTGGATGCACGTACCACTGTTCTTTGACAGTATAAATATTAATATTTATATCAGAAGCTCAACTATCTTTTGAGTTTATTATATCTGACAGTTTAAATACCTGCATGTACTTTTCCAAGCTATCATTCCTGCAGATGTTTGTAAACAGAATGGGAAATGGGAGTGGAATGTGATTTATTCCTCTAAAGAAATAATTGTTTTTTTGCTACCACATCTGAAAAGCCAGAGACAATTACATTGCTATTTCATGCTGTAACAAGAAACAGTATTTTGCCTGATTTATCACCAACCTCTGGTTCATGCCCTGATGCAAAATGATATTTTAATTGTCCTTCAGTAAATTCTTACAGTTTCAGGTTTTGGGGTGTAGATGGTAGATTGGTTGATTTGTTTGTTGGGGCTGGATGGGAGTGTTTGTTGGTTTGGGTTTGGTTGGTTTTTTTTAATTTAAGAGATGAAATCACTAATACTTAGAAGCCATTTACACAGAATTTAGAGGTTACTTGTTCTGTATTCTGAGTTTAATATTGCCATCTATGCCATGTCCTGCTGCAGACTGAAGTTCTCAAACTCACAGTCTGAGATGGTTCAACTGGAAACAAGTCTTTGAATTTAAGAGGAGGAAAGCACATCTCTGAATCCTTACTTTCAGGCACAACATTCCTTCTTTCCTTTAGGCACAACATTCCTTCTTTCCTTTAGGCACAACATTCCTTCTCCAACTTAGACCTGAGAGGGGAAGTATTCACACAGGCAAGACTTTTTTTCCACATGGCAGTGGAAGTGTCATTACTTGAGTCCTAAAGCATCATACAAAAAAGAAAGCAAGCAAGTGAAAAAACATAGTCTGAAGGTTCAGAATACTTCCATTTCAGAACAAATAGGCTGCATTTGTTAGATTTGTTCAGAATACATCCATTTCAGCAAATAGGATTTGTTAGGTGTTCTCCATGATTTTAAATACACAGATGATCTCCCTAAAGAAAAGCAGAAAAGGGAAATTCCTGTATCATGCTGAAGGGATCTTTATATAAATATAGGCTTATTGAGAAGCAATTTTAGTTGGAATAAATTCTGATTAATGCAGTAGGAATGGATCTGATGTTATACTGAGGAGGAAAATCATCTAGTGTTCCAGCTGAAAAATAACTTCTCATTACTTGTATCTCTGAAACAAGAATGCAGTGACTTTCATCTAGATATAGCATTTTTCACTTTATTTTAATTTATATTTTCAGTATAACTTTATGTAAAAAAAGATTTTTCTCTGCACCTCTACAGAAGAGGCAATCTGCAAAGGGATGGGAGCCAAATAAAAAATGAAATCAGGTTTGGGAATACACAAAATCAATAGTGTTTTTATAAAGCAGGTGCTAAAATTTGAGAGGTGTGTAAAACTGACCTTGTTCTTGTGCTGCCTTTTAACAGGTAGTTCCCAAAGAGCTTATTAAAATGGCAGAAAGATACCAGCTCAAAAGAGGAAGGAAATGGAAGAGGGCAGAGGATACCTATAAGTAACTGTAATACCTTGAAGTTCCTTAAAGTAAGTGATTATAGTTAATCAGCATCTATTGGCTTGAATTTAAAAGCTTTTGTCACTGATTTTCTGTATCAGCCCCATTTAAATAAAATGCATTTTAAAAATAAGTGAATTAGAAAAGAAGACTGGGTTAAGTCTACATATAAATAGTTCTGGTTTTGCAGTCAGATGCTTTTTTGACTTAAGTTAATGTTTCATTATGTTCTCTTGTGTGATGTGCATCACTTCTAAAGCCATTTTCTACTGGTTAAAACCAAATATTGTAGGTGTGTTTGGTGGTTGAGGTTTGGTTGGGGTTTTTTTTAACTAAACACAGTATCAATAGATAAGAATGTAAAAGGTCATTTTTCTTTTCTTCTCAGAGAGCTGGAGAAGTGAAAGCAATGTTTGCCAGGATGGCTTCAGAGCACTGTGCAGGAGCTGCCAGGGCCACACAGAAGCATTTCCAAGGATAATTTAATTGGTTGAAAACTGCTGTTTGTGTTAACTGATATTGCAAGTTGGATTTGTTTTGTTTTATTATTAACACTAATTTTTGTTAATCAAAACTTGTGTGGTCGTTTGGATTGAGAGAAATCTGCATTTCCTTCTAATAAGGAGAGATGTGTTTATGTTTAACTGGGGAAAAAATCCTTCCTTGAGCAATGTTAGCTTTTATTTCTTTCAAATAAAGCTGATTCAAACTTGACATTTGGATGTCAGATTCTGTCACACAGACTGAAAATAATAATGAGGTGTGTTTTCATTCCTTGGAAGCTACAAGGAGCTATTCCTTCACTTGATGCTTGGTCTGAGCTTGTGCTTACTCATTTGTCACACACATCAATGACAAACTAATAAACTGAGTCTAGGAAGATGAGAACAGTTCAGTAAAATTATTCTCTAAATGTTCTTCTGGCCTTCCCTCTTATTTGCTCATAATTGAGGTGAAATCTGGGCATTATTTAAGCCAGGAGGTTATTTTGCCTTCAAAAAGTAGGCTAAAAAATACAGATTTCACATGATTTCTTTAAGAAAAAACCAAATTTAGGTAGAGCACAGCAGTTCCCAACTGATATGTTTTCACCACCATAATTTGAGTAACAGGAAATGTATTTTTTTTCCTAACACACACTTCACCATAAGAAAAATGGAACTGTTAAGAGTTCTGAGGTGGTCAGATTCATGCTGTTTTGGTTTTAATAACCTTTCACCTCAAGCCTCTTCCCCCTTGATAGGGCTTTGTCTAGATTTAGAATCATAGAAGGGCCTGGGTTGGAAGGGACCTTAGAGATCATCTCATCCAACCTCCCTGTCATGGGCAGGGAGCCTCTCAACTAGACCAGGCTACACCAGGCTCTGTCCAACCTGCCCTTGAACACCTCCAGGGAGGGGGCAGCCACTCTGGGCAATTGATTCCAAAGTCTTGCCACCCTCCTGCTGATTAATTTCTTCCCAAGATCCAATCTAAATCTATTCTCCTTCAACTTAACCCCATTTCCCCTTATCAGTCAAAGCTCTTGTCAAAAGTCTCTCCCCAGATTCCCTGTAGGTTTCCTTCAGGTACTGGAAGGCAACTATTAGGTCCCCCCAAAGTCTTCTCTTTTCCAGACTGAACAATCCCAGCTCCTGCAGCCTGTCCTTAGAGCAAAGGTGCTCCAGCCCCTGGATCATCCTTGTGGCCTCCTCTGAACACACTCCAGCAGCTCTGTGTCCCTCTGCTGGTGGGGACACCACAACTGGATGCAGCATTCGAGGTGGGGTCAGAGCAGAACAGAGGGGCAGAATCACCTCTCTTGACCTGCTGGCCACACTTCCCTGGATACAACCCAGGATGAGTTGGCCTTCTGGGCTGCATGAGCACTGCCAGCTCATGGTGAGCTTCTCATCTCTCAACACCCCCAAATCCTTCTCTTCAGGGCTACTCTCAACCCACTCTGTGCCCAGTCTGTATTTGTGCCTGGGATTGGCCCGACCCAGGCGAAGCACCTTGTACTTTGACTTGCTGAAGCCCATGCAGTTTGCTCTGGCCCATTTCTCAAGCCTGTCAAGGTCTCTCTGGATGGCATCTCTTCCCTCCAGTGAGTCCACAGCACCACCCAGCTTGGTGTTGTCAGCAGACTCACTGAGGATGCCCTCAAGGCCGTGTCCGTGTCACTGACAGAGATGTTGAGCAGCACTGGGCCCAGCACAGAGCCCTGAGGAACACCCCCTGTCTCTGGCCTCCAAGTGGAGATGGAGCCATTGACTACAGCTCTTTGAGTGCCACCATCCAACCAGTTCTTCAGCCACAGTGGTCCATCTGTCAAAGCCAGTCTCTCCATGTTAGACACAAGGCTGCCATGTGGGACAGTGTCAAATGCCTTTATTCAGGGCTGAACTCCAGCAGTTGCTCTTTCACCCACTAACCCCTCCCCAGCAGAGAAGGGGCAAAGGAGAGGTGATCCATGTGTTGAAAACAGATTTAATAAAACAGCAAAACTAATATTATTACTGATGCAAATAAAAAATATTCCTGTCAGCCCACAGTCACAATGCACAGGAACCCAGTCCTTGGGAGCCTCTGACAAGAGGGAGGAGCAGGAGGACCCCCCTTCCTTGATAAAATTTGACTTTCTCCTTGATAAAATTTCCTTGTAGTGTTCTTTTTTTCTTTTTGTAGCATCAGAGTACTGAGGAGGAAGTGAAGGTGCAAAAGTTCTGGGTTTAAATATCCCAATGAGATGATTATTGTAAATAGTGTTCTTCAAATCTCTACTGAAAGATTGGGAATCCATTGTTCAACTGATATTGTATTTGTCTTGAAAGGAAATCACTGCTAGTTTTATCCTCCAGGCTGAGCAAGTTGTATTGGGGAATAAAGAAGTGTGGCAGGTGAGACTTTTGCAGGCAATCCAGAAAATATCCCAGGTATTTCTGAAAGCAATGATCCAAGTCTCCCACCTGCCAGTCTGTGTCGTTTGGCCACATGACACAGGAGTGGAAAAAAGCAGTTTTGACATGATATGAACAGATTTTTTCCAGCTCTTTTGTGTGCTTCATTTTAAGTTGCTCTAGAAGATACTTCAGAAGCTTAAGACAACCCTTCCTGTAAATTAATAAAAAAAAGAAAGTACCTTCTACACAGTTCTAAATAGGTATTTCAGCTATCTAAACAGACATTATTCATCAAAGCAATACAGCTTATTATCATCAGGGTAACATTTTCAATGATGTTTTGAATAAAATCTGAGAATAAATGCAGTAATAGGCTGGATAATCTCAGAACTACTGCACAGCAAGTACAGAAAGCCTTCACTGCTAGTTATCTTCCTGAAATAAATTTTGTGCACACACCACTGTCAGCAGCATAGATGCTGCTCACACAGGACAGTGTAACATCAACTTGGAGCACTGCTCAAGCTTCAAGCTGCCCTTTTAGGTTGGATTTACACTGGAGGAAATGCCAGGAATTGTACATCAGCTCACTCATGAGTGGCTTGATTCAGTACAAGGTGTAATTAAGTAAACTAAGAAGCTGGTTTGCCATTAAAGGAGGCTCTGTACCTCTTGTGGGATTTGTTCTTTGAAGAAATAGAGGAACCAGTTTTTAAGGGGAGTGAAAAGTTGCATTTATTCACCCTGAGCCCATTCAGCAGTTTTAGAAATCACCTTTGAAGAAAGTGTAGTTTTGCTCCCAAAGCTCAGAAAGCAGAATTATAAAGTTTTTAAGCTGGTTCTTCTAAACAAGACTGAGTTTGGGAAAGATGATTTTTAACAAGTTGCATTTTTTTTTTTCTTTCTAAAGGAAATCTGGAGTGCAAGTGATTTGTTTGCATCTCTCACTGAATAATTTCAGTGAGTACATACAAAGTCTGATTCTTGCTCCCTAGTGTGAGTTATTACCCTTAGCTCAAAGTCTTCAACTGAAACAGGTCATAGAGGCTTAAAGCAAAATATTCCTGTGAAATACCAACCTACAGCACTTTGGTCCATCAGATTCACAACATGTCTTTGAGCTGCCATGGTTGTTCATCATCATCTTCTCAATGTGTGAGAAAGAGAGTCTCCAGGTGTTTCCTAGAGTTGAGCATGAGATTGTTGTTACACAGGAGTAAGTACCAGCCTCTGACTATGAGGAAAAAAACCCCACCACAACCACCACCACAAAACAACCCTTTAAAACTGACTTAATTTTGAATATAAAATTGTAATTCAGTGACCACAGGTATTAATTCCTTCTTAATTTGCCAACTGCTCCACACAAAGACAATGAGAATGCTATGAATATAGGACAGTTAATTTTGTGTATGTTTTATCTACATTCTTAGATTTTCTTTAAAATAAATTCTGAACTTTCCTGCATTTGTTGAACATGACTGGGGATTTACACCACTCATAGAAGTCTCCTACCTTTGAATTTGGTCTAGCTGATCCTGCTCAGGCAGGGGGGTTGGACTAGATGATCTTCTAGGTCCCTTCCAACCCCTAATATCTATGATTCTATGATTCTATGAATGCCTGTTCTGCACTAACCTTGCTGTCTAACCATCCCAGTTTGGAATTTAAGAAAAATCTTCATTGGTTTCACTTTGTGCAAGTAGCAGGCTTGGAAGTTTGTCTTGAGAAGCAGATGTTCTAAAGCATTTGTTTCTCTTTTTAGTAATGTTTCTGAAAATAATGATCAGCAAAGCTAAACCTCCTGTTTTTTAAACACCAATCAACCTTCCTAGTAAGATACTGTTTCCTTTGGCTGTTTGGTTCAGTCATTTTTTTGCATTTAATTTTCAAAGGAAGAGAGCCCAGCAGAGCAGTAATGGCTTAGCAGGCATTGTTAGGATGGGCATGCTAATTAAAAAAAAAAAAAAAAAAAAAAAAGGAAAAAAGCCTGAACTCTTTGCTGAAATCATGTTTTCATAAAGCAATGCTAAGTTTGGATGTTCCTGCAAATGGTTGTAAGCTTGGTGTGAAGCCTGGAGAAAAAAAACCAACCAACATTGTAGCCATAGGGGAGTACAATGAGAAATTTGCTTCCTGCAGGACTAACTTACAGCTGCAGTCCCACTGAAGGGATGCTCCCTGCCTTTTCAAATTGATTTCTTGCAAAGAAAAGGAGTGGATGTTGCTGTCAAGTACAGCCCGAGCCTGGGAAAGGTCCCTGTCCATGTCTGAAGGGGTAGATGCAGATTTAACACCCTTAGGAACACTTAGTGGGCAGCTTGGCAGAGCAGTTTTGTCTTTAGGTTTCAGTGCAGGTGAAGCAGTGTCACCAAGCTGATGTTGTGTTGGATATATCCAGGTCAAAGACAAGCTCAAGATCTGTACCTTGAAGGCAGAATAGCAACCAGAATCTGATACCCTCTTAGAGCATTTGTAAGAGAACAAGTTGTAGAGAAAATATTTCATAACTTATTATCTGTATTGGAGGTACCTCTTAAAACCTTTTCTTTTTTGTTTTGTTTGGCTACTAAATAAAGTGGTTCCTTTGTGAGTTCTCTCCTGACTTTTCTTCCCAGCCACTGCTCAGTTTTGAGGCCATCCTGTGTGCTGGAAGGCCAGCTCTGCTGAACTCTCAAAGTCAAGATGATGTCCACTGAGATTTCTGCTGGAGGATTTTTGATCTGAAGAGTTATTGCAGGGCTTCCAGCCTTTTTCCTTTTCACAGTTACTTCCACATCTAGTAACAAAGAAGAATTGGGTTTTGTGCATATATATCTATATATATCTGTATATACACACACACACATCAGAAACTTTTTCAAACAATAAGGTTTTCACTTCAGAGGAATTTATACTCTATGAAAATAAACACCTGGTTTCAGTCACTGGCTAGGATATGGATTTAAATAAAACATTTAAAAGGCCTGTGGAGGAATTGTGCAAAATAAGGAACACTCTTTTTGAACTGCTGTGTTTACTTGACATACTCTGTCTACAGAATGAGAACTACAATGGTTTCTAGTGAGCTGCTTCATTATTGAAGACACTGGAGTTACCCATAGTGTTTCTGAAGGCTTGGGAGAAAGGACCCTGATATATTTTCTATATAGATTAATATAAAAATTTAGGCATAAAAAAAATATATTATCCTTGTGCTACCAGTTTAACTGGTTCTTTGTACACAGAGATGTCAGAAGGTATAGGTCATGGGAGAAAACCCTTAATGTAATTTTCACAGGGAAAGAACATGGCATAGTGGACTGAGGGGTTAAGCACAGAATTAGCTCTGACATATCTGTGGTGATTTTTAGCACCAGAGCAAAACAGAGACAGGGGACAGGAGGGGTTAGCTGGGGACAGGAGGGGTTAGCTGGGGACAGGAGGGGTTAGCTGGGGACAGGAGGGGTTAGCTGGAGCCACGTTGCCAGAGATAGTTGAGAGGCAGGAAAATAATTTTTTATTAACAGGACAACATATATGTGTGGTGTGGCTGGACTTCCTAGCACTCCCATGCAAAGCTTGTTCTCCCAGTACTTACTTTTAATGTTTTTTACTTCTCGTTTAATTATCTCTCTCAGTGCTTCGAGCATTTTAAAGGCTGATAACTTTTCATCTTCATCTAAAAACTTCAACAACCACTTTTCTTTTTGATTTCTTTTGAATGACACATAATAATAGGCTCCAGTGTCATCACATTCATCCAGCTGAAGTCTTGTAACAGGTATTACAAGCATGATGTCAAATTCATTTGGTTCAGATATCTGCAAATTACAGGAAAACAACAGAGAGCAACTTGTTTTTTTTTTTTTCTTTTTAGAGCTTCTATGCTGATTGTGGTTTTACCTATACCTGCCTTGGTGTACTTCTCATGCCTGCTGTTGAAATGAGAGCTTATTTCTATGGATTTGTATCACCAGACTGATATTGAAATGGAGAAGAGCAATTTACTAATGGCAATCTATTTGGCAGCTTTAGCTTATTAAAGAGAATTTTAAGATACTTCAGCTGTTCTGAGTAATGCATAAATGTTACCAGATTGAGCTGGAACCAGAAATTAAAAAACAACAAGAAAAGGTACTTCTATTTGTCCTGCTTTTTGAAAAAAACATTAAACTGCATCTTGTCCCAGGGAGTTTGCTGCAGTGCTGTACCTGACTGTCCTGTGCTTACACCGGGCTTAGCTGTGTGCTCTGCAAGTGCAGGGACCTGCTGCAACCTCAGGCAGTCACAGAATCAGAGAATGGTCAGGGCTGGAAGGGACCTCTAAAGGGCATCTAGTGCAGCCCCCTGCAGGGAGCAGGGACACCCTCAACTAGCCCAGGCTGCTCAGAACCTTGGCCAA
>JAOEGS010009349.1:0-10730 GCA_025447755.1 Corythornis vintsioides | reverse complement strand
CCAGCAGAGTGGTGGCCACTGGCACAGGTTGCCCAGGGAGGTGGTGGAGGCCCCATCCCTGGAGACATTCCAGGTGGAGGAGCCTCCTTGAGGAGGCTCTGAGCATCCTGCTCTAGTTACAGATGTCCCTGCTCTCAGCAGGGAGTTGGACTGGGTGATCTCTGGAGCTCACTTTCATTCCAGACACTTCTATGGTTCTATGGTTCTATGGTTGTGTTTGGAATTTATTTTCATTGGTTGAATGTACCTTCTTAAAAAGGATTTTGCTTGGGAATTTTTTTTTTATTATTATTTTTTAGGTTTCTTGACTGAGTTGGATTATAAATGGTGTCTGCTTGGCTTTATGGTGGTTAAATACCTGCTTTATGTCTCCAGAGAGGTTTGGGAAGAGAGAATACTGTTTTTTGTACAAATGAGTTGTGAGTAATTTTCCAAGTTGCAGTTGCATTGTTGAGCCATGTGTGAGATCATCTGCCAAAAAGATTGAGTTCATGCTATGTACCTGTCTTTTTGGCCACAGGCTAAGTGCAGGCATATAGATAGATGTAGTCTGTTGGAATGAAAAAAATTTTCTAAGGGTGAAAAGGGTGAACACTGATTTGAATTCAAATAAACAAATACCGACACAGACAAAACACAGCATTGTGTTCCTCTTACAAGTCCTGATGTTGAAGAACATTTTCTCTACAGAATGGGATTATCGTCTCATTTGAAAAGCAGCCACAATGACACTTGGTTGTCATACAGCACTGAAAATTATCTGTGAGGCTTAGTGTGCTAACTTCTGGTAGCCATATCTCTCTCTCCATACACTGGAAAAGATGAACTAGACTTCAGATCAAAAAGAATGTTGGCTCAGATTTATAATTGTCTTCAGATTATTAAAGTGAAAATCCTGTGGGATACTAGAGTTTATCTTGAACAACTGTTCCCTTGGTGGCCATCTGTGCTTTTAGATGATAAAACAATGTACTCTGCAGTGCAAGATCTGTATTAAAATCAACTTCCCTAGGGGGCTTCCCCATCATCTGTCTCTTTTACACCCTCCCACCACAATATTTTTTTTGTGCCCTTCATACAGACTTTGCTTATTTAAAATCCAAAAGGGAAAATGGCTTATGTGTATTCCAAGCATTTTTTACCTTATATAGGTTCAAGAAGTTTATCACTTCCAAAAAGTTAATTATTTTTGTTATGTTATACAATATGGACAAAAAAAAAAAAGTCTTCAAGGTTTTTAGATAATGCTTAGGAAGCTTCTTAGCTAAATGGCCCCCTGACTGTTTATTACAAGATGCTAGTTGCCAGGGAATGCTTTTTAAGATACTTCAGTTTTTCTATTACATTATTCTTCACAGAATTATGTCTAGGTTATCTATTTTGATTACATCATTTAATAACAAAGTGACTAATCTAAAAGATCCTTCATTTGCAGTGGGACCCAGTAAGGGCCAAGTGACCCGAGGGACAGGAACAGATCCAGGCAGGTCTGGAATGTCTCCAAGCGAAGGAGACTCCACAACCTCCCTGGGCAGCCTGTGCCACCCTCTGGCACCCTCACCATGAAATAAAAGTTTCTTCTTCAGTTTACATGGAAGTTCCTCTGTTCCAGCTTGCACCTGTTGCCCCTTGTCCTATCATTGGATGTCACAGAGAAGAGCTGTGTAAGCAGTGGATGAGTGGAACAGAACATGACAGCTTTCTGGAAAATCCTTCTCCTAAGGGTCTTTGGGATGGAATATTACTGTATTTATTCTCTAGTTTCATCAGATGATGAAAAGCAGTCAATATGAGGATGATGACAAACCCTTAGAAAATGAAATGGATTGTTAAAAAAAGTCTCATCTTCTGAGATCTGGAAGATTTGGAAGAGGGAGGAGGCATGAGAAGTGTGCTAAAGCAGCTCCTTGTCTCATCCCACTCAGTAGATGATGAGGTGAATCGTTACAAGCCCCTGAAAGAGGCTATCCCTGCACTGCAGGACCACAGAGGTGGCAGTCATGACAGTGACTTAGAGGAACAATATAGAAGAGTTTATGGTTTGTCCTAACAACCATCATTTATGTTATGTCATAAATATTCTTTTCTTATTAATTACTTTAAGGCACAACTAAGTGTCAAGGAGAAGAAAGGAAAAGAGTATAGAAAGTGGAAAAGATAGCAGGGGGTGAGAAAGCAATATAGAAAGACCTCAGCATCCTTGGATCCAGTGATGTCTCATGGGATCAGGCCAGATCTCCAGTTCTTCAATGGTGGGTGCACACTGATCACAGTCCCTTTATACTCTTGGGAAGTGGTGCCCACTGTAGGGCAGCAGTCACCATGGCAGCAGAAGAAATGACCTCTGTGAGAAGTCACCATCCCACCTATGCAGAACTTGTGTCCTGTGCAGTGTCTTTACACTCCTCCCAGGACACCTGCTGCTGCTTCCACTGACTGTGCAGTTCATTGTTGCCTTGCTGTTTGACCAGCAGGTCTTCACCCAGCTATGCTGCTCTTTTGCCTGATTTCTTACCCCTGGGGATCAAGAGCTCCAATGGAAAGTATCCTAAAAGTTCTGCCAGCTGTGCTCTGCTCCTTTGTGCCTGAGGACTGTTTCCAAAGGGCTCCTAATGATTAACTCCTTGACATCTGGATCTGGCGCTTCTGTGTTTCACCCAGTTGTCCCATCCCCTTTTCTGTGGCATTGAATTTGAGACCATTTTCTTAACAAGTTCCTTAGAAAGAGCTTGTTGGACTTTCCCACAGCTGTAATGAATGTGTGCAGTTCCTCTGCTCTCACTTCCATCTCATGAACAATATTTTTATACCTTGCATTGTGGGCGCATACTCCTCAGGAGAACTTTCAGGTCTTGACACATGCTTGAAAAAGGATCTGTCATTGGCTTTATACATTCTGAAAGTTGCTGTTTCAGCTACTGTTTTGACCTGCCTCATTTTCTACATTTGTTGATGGTATTTACTTTTCCTTCTTTGAACACAACTCCAAATTTTCTGAAGGTTGCTTTCTTAATCTCTTAGGCCCTTTTCCTTGCTGTTTGGGTTTTTTTTAGTTTATATTCATTTGTCTCCGACTTCAGTATAATGTACTAAACAGAGCTGTCTTGACAAACAACAGAGACCATTAGCTGCTCTTAACCTCTTTTTTAGCAAGCTGTTTCCTCTCCTTGAAAACAAACACAACCATAATGATTTCCTCAGGGTTCCTGTGGAGATGTTTGGTCTGTGTATATTTATGATTTCTTGGTACATGGTTTATTAACTGTGATGCTGTGGACAAGTGAGGACCAACACAGACATTACATTCCCTACATGGATTCACAAAGACGAGCCCCTCCATGCAATAACTTTGCCAATGTCTAGAAATTAATGTTGGCATCACCCTAGACCCTTTCAGTGGTCTAGATGTGCATCTCATTAGGAGTGTGGGTTTTGCTTCCTTGGGATTCCTGGTTTTCCTGGGCTTGTCACAGTTGTTGCCACCCTTCTGGCTGGTTACAGGTAACGTAGTCCTCACAGTGCAACTATCCTGTCTCAGTTTGGAGTTGCAATTCCTCTTGTTTTATATCACTGCCTGATGTCATTTAAATAGGTCTGAGTCTAACAGAGTAATAGAGCCATGCTGTTGATCTAGGCATGATAGGGGAGTGGCTTTTCTGAACTCCATTTTTGTAATAGATTTTCAATTATGCACTGAATTTCAAAGATCAGTGTTACTTAATGTTAACACCGAGTCACATGGAAAGACCAAAGAGACTTTATATATTATTAATATATTTTTGTAAACAAAACACTAAAAAAAAAATCAGAGGCTGTGAATTCCAGCCTATGTAATTTGGTCGGATTGTTCCTGTGAGATGTTAATACTGTGTTTGCCTTCTGTTAATAAATAGAGGCCAAGTATTTTCTTTTTCCTGTGTTAAACTTACTTGGCTTTTTAATAAATTTATAGAACTTTCAGACCCATTTGCTATGTCTGTAGACACATTCTTATATTGTTTGCCTTTTTATAGAACAGTTTTCTTTTGCTTAAAAAGCTTTAGAAAATGGAGAAATAATTTAATTAGTCGTAGTGAATGGGATTTGGGTAACGCCCACACTGCACATCCATTGCCATCAGAATTATTAATTAATTTATTTTTTAGATTAGGAGTCTTTACATTTATGTGTCCATGCAGTTAATGAAACATGACTGAAATGTCCAGTGTAGTGGGTCTTTCTGGTATAAGTTCTGGGCCTGTGAAGGGAAAGATGATTGTAAGCAGTCACCATGGATTTACTCAGGGTAAATCACTTTGACTCCAATTACATTGACTTTAGCAAGGCTTTCAGCACTGTCTGCTACTGTATTCTATTTTTTTCCACATTAGGATGCTATAGCCTGGATTGGACGAGAGCATTACGAGTAGAAAGGTGGTTTTGTGATCAGGCTCAGAGGGTAATGATTAAAGGACATTATACCTGAAGACTAGTAGGAATTGGAATACCCTGGGACCTGTCATGCTTGATGTCTTTATCAATAACCTGGTGGAACTAACAGAGAACAATCTAGCAGTTGGTACCCTTGAGGGCAGGGCTACCATCCAGAGAGACCCAGACAGGCTGTAGGAATGGCCCAACAGAGGAGCTTCAGGAACTTCAGGAAGGACAGATGCCAGATCCTGCATCCGGCAAGGAGTAAGCCCATGCAATGACTCAGGCTGGTGCCTGCCTGGCTGGGAGCAACTCTGCAGCCAGGGACATGGGGCATTGGCAGACACAAGCTGAGCACAAGGCAGCAGTATGCCCTGGATGTAGGGACAACCAGCAGTGCAGCAGGCTGTGATAACGGGCATAGCCAGTACTTCAGGGGAAGTGATTATCCCACCCTACCCATTACTTGTTTGCCTGTGTGTAAATTACTGTGCACGGTTTTGCACACACCTACCATGCAATTCAGTGGAGCATCTCTCTTATGAGGAGAGGCTGAGGCTCTTTAGCTTGGAGAAAGAAGACTGAGGGGGGACCTCATCAATGTCTATAAATAGATAAAGGGTGAGTGCCAGGAGATTGGAGCTGGACTCTGCTCAGTGATGCCTCATGACAGGGCAAAAGGCAATGGGTAGAAGCTGAGGCATAGGAAGCTTCATGGAAACATCAGGAGGAATGTTGTCACAGTGAGGGTTCCAGAGCCTGGAACGGGCTGCCCAGGGAGGTTGTGGAGTCTCCATCTCTGGAGACACTTAAGACCCGCCTGGATCTATTCCTGTGTGACCTGGTCTGGGTGACCCTGCTCTGGCAGGGGTTTGGACTAGATGATCCTGTGAGGTCCCTTCCAGCCTCTGACATTGTGATTCTGTGACATGAACAACACACATATGTGAATAATTTGGCATATAGTATTAGAGAAGTCTATTAGAGAAAGCATTGTTTCAGGTATGAAATACAGAGCAGTTGTGGATATTACAGTCCCTTGCTAGAGAATAGTTACTAACTTCCAGTTCCATGACCAAAGGCCTCTTTGTTTTATATTCTTCCATAAAGTACTGAGAGGCAGGATAGATTTTCTTAAAGGGATTAACACTGTATCAAGCAGTGGGCAAGGGTGCCAAGAGCTCAGACTTTGAACACTGATAGCTGTCCTTTTGTCCCTGCACAATTGTTTGTTCTGTCTTTATTCTAAAGAAAACTTTCTGTTCCTCACCGAATCATCATCATCATCTAGTGCTCTGTAAATACTTTCTGTATTCCCTATTTATATCTTTTGGGTTTCTAATTAGCTGCAGCTTAAACCAGTTTAAATTTCAGATGACTTTGTTTTTACCTTGCTGCAATCTGAATCTAACACGTTATTGTTTCTCATTTACCTTAAATAATAAGGTTGACATGGGAAGACAAATAGTGACTGAAGTAGCATCAGGTCTGATACTTTTCAATGCTTCCCATGGAAGAACAATGTTTCCCTCAGTAACTAAGGCTTTGTTGGAATTTGTTAAGATTTACTAGGTTTTAAACTCAATTGATATAGAGAATCCTAACGCATCTGCTAGGAGTAGTAAGCCTAATGTAAGAGCTGGTGTATACAAACAGCAGGGTTTTGTTTGCATGTAATGCTTGCTTGCAGGTTGTTGAGCTCTTTTACCCTAACATGTCCATTTCATTTGGACTGGGTTTCTTGAGCTTCTGTGTCTTGGAACTAATCAGTGTTTAAAACATCCATCAGTGGAACATCTCTGTTTACAATTGCTGCTAGAACACAGCACTGACCTGGAAATGTGTGAGCCACCACAGCCAGCATGCAGGAACCACCATAAACCCATGGTTGAAGTGCCAGGGGTAGATATATTCTGAATACCTCGCCAAGCAGGTGATCTCCAAAGCAACAGCTGGCTGGAGGACACTCCAGAGGTGGACACAGGCACTGTGGAGCTTGGGCCTTGCTAGAGAGAAGAAAACCTTTTGAACATGCTGCTTTCTCCTGCAGATGAAATATTCCTGCAGGTGTAGTTTTCCACTGTGCTTAGGTCTTTCCTACAGCTGGGGAGGAATCTCAAGCATGTTTGATAAGGTGCCTCTGAGTCTTGCACAAACCTGTGTTATCTAAACACAGATATTCTCCTTGTCAAGCACACAAAGCTGTGCAACAGTGTGATATACGTGTTTATCAGCACCCCAGCTGCAAGTCACTAGAACATGTTTACAATCCTCCTTGCTGGTCTTCTGTTGTTTTCCAACATGTATTAAGATGATAACTGGGATTTAATGATTTTAAAAAAAAAAAAAAAGTCTTGCTTCATGAAACATTTTTGAATGGAGTGTATGATTTAAATTCTGGACACTTTCACAATGACAAATAAAAATTCCCATTGTTAACTAGGCTGAAGATGAGTAACAAAAGCTAGCTGCAGGCTTCACCTAGATATGACAGTGAGTGGGCTCAGCAAAATCTTGTTTCAGGACAGGATTTGGACCTAAGGTGTGTGCACTCTTCACACAACTGATGCTTTCTGTCAGTGGATGCAAGGAAGAGAAGTAGCTTGCCTTGTCAACAGAAAGGAAGAGTTTTCTAACCTGGATCCAGGTACATGGTTCCTCTTAATGTGCACATTCTTTCTAGCTGAGGAAAAGGATCATAAACCCCTCATTTATAATAATGATACATATGCAGTTCTTAGACATTCTCTTTTCTGAAAACTAAGAAAATACTTTTAAATTCAGATGATGCTTTTCAGCACTTGGTCCACCACCTAGAAATGTCCTTTGTAGGTAATGAAAAAGCCACTTGTTCTCTACAAAATAGCAATTTGGTTTAGACTGGCTTATTGTCCATTAAAGCAGCAGGAGGAGTAGGGAACAGTGATACCCACCTGAGGAGACAGGCAGACATCAACACTCAGTTGCTCTCTCACCTTTATCCATGGCGGGAGACTTCAGTCAGCGACCTTCTGGGACCTCAGTTCCTTCGCTCTTTGAGAGGCTAGGCAAGACTTACCTGGGTATTATTGAGCAAGGAGGTGATACTAGGGCAAGACATCAAAGAAAGGTTACTTTGCCACTACTTTTTACTAGGCTGATGTTTTTTTCCCATCTCTTCCTAATTCAGGCAGTAGCTAATGGAAGACCTTTTCCATAGTTTCTAAAAGAATAGAAGGAGCAAGGAAAAGCTTTGGTTGACAGAGAAAGTGATGGACTAGAAGCAGGGAGTAGATATTTTTACAGGGAGGTTAAGGGGTGTACATACTATAAATTGTGAAGGTGTGACATGATATCTCAAAACTGATATAATTAGGAGCAGTTTAGCTATCTGTAAAATTCATTTACAGTTGCCATCTGAACCATCTGTTCTCTTCCCTTGTGTTGTAATGAGTTGAGGTAGATGATGCTCTGTAATAGGTGAAAGGTTTTTTCATGTATGGTTGATGTCTCTCTATACATTTATAGTGTACATATTATAATGAGGCCTAGATCCCATTGGTGCTATTTGGGGACGCCACTGTAGTAACAATGATCTATTGCATGCTGGTACTGCTGTGTTTGGGAAGCATTTCCATTTCAAGTCGTTATGCAAATGTAAGTTGTCTCCTTTCTCCATCTGGCTGTTTGCATACAGGCTATGGCATGCTTCTCACTAAAATCATCTTGGCTGTTATCTTTTTTCAAAGGTTTCTTTTCAGTGTTGACTTCTGTCATAGGGAGTCATGCTGTCCCTTACAGGAGTTGCCAGCAGTGTGTGGAGTGCTGAGGTGTACAGCTCCGTGCTCCAGCAGTTGAGCTGGTGGGTAACTGACAGCAGCAGGGTAAGGGTCTATTTCGCTGCTTAGGGTATGAAAACTACTCTTTAATGTCAAGAACCACAGACACCTTCTAGGAGGTCAGGTAGCAGGAGCCTAGAATGGGCATTCAGCTCCAGACACAATACTGCAGTGTGCTGCAGGGTAATGGAGAGGAGAACATGGCAGATGGGATTGGATCTGCTTTCTCAGCTGCCCTCTGATCCCCAGACTTGCTTCCTCCAGATCGTAGATGAGATACCAGAGAGCTTTGCATCTTAGTGAGAGCTTGACCATGCAGGTCTGCCACTTCAACACCTGGCACACCGTGTGACCAGAAGGGGTGGAGAAGCAGCTGCTATTTTTGATAAGGAAAGGTGAATTCCATTCTGTCCAAGCATTAGCAGCAGTTGAAAAACAAAAAATCTTCCCCTAGATCCTACAGCATTGCTGTTATCTGAGATGTACTGCGTGGTTAAGGTTATCTTTATTTCACTGCAGTTTTTCTCAGAATTTGGCAGTCTCACATGTACCAATATTTGAGAGCCCGTTCTGAGAGGATATCTAATAGTTTATGCAATGGATATTCCACAACACAGCATTTACTTATGAGTAATTACATCTTCTAATTTAATGTATACATAGTGTTTGGAGCTTAATTAAACATCTATGAAAGAATGTGTTCAGTCTGCATATGTTACCCAGTTTTCCTTGAATATCGAGAACACAAGAATAGAACAAATAATGCTGAATCCGAGGTTATGTGGTCCCCCCTGAACAAAAATAAATATTTCTGCCAGCATTAATAGCTACTCACTGGAGCATTTAATCTTGTGGAAGCTAACCCATCAGGTTTTTGTTATCCAACCTAAATTATTCTTGTGTTTGATGCAAGACAAGTCCCAGCAGCTGTGATCACTTAAAGTTTAAGAAAAGATGTGAGAAAGATCCAAGAAAACTTTCTGCAGTTTTGGGTTTCAACTAGAGATGTAGAGATGTATCACCTTCCTCTAGCATCGTAGTCTGTGGCTTTCCTTGGTAAGGGAATTTTAAATGTTATTTCTAATTGACTGCAATGCAAATTTAGTCTGATTGTGGGGCCAAATCACAGCAAGTTTCAAAAGCTGGTGTATACTGTGGGCTCAGCATCAAAATGTATTTCATTCCTCAGAGGGCTTGAGGTTTTTCCCCACTCCATGGGGATTCTGGTAGATATGAATCCTCTGTTAAGTGCTTTGTATTTTTAAGCACACTGCATAATGAATTGACTTTATGAAACCTGATGGCATGTTGTGCTGGGTGCAGGTTTCTTCTCACAAGTGCCAAGCAATGGAGCAAGGGGAAATGGTCTCGAGTTGTGACAGGGGAGGTTTAGGTTGGATATTAGGAAAAAATTCTTCACTGAAAGGGTTGTGAAGCACTGGAACAGACTGCCCAGGGAAGTGGTTGTATCACCATGTTTAAAAGTGGAGATATGGTGCCTAGGGAGGTGGTTTAGCAGTGAATTTGGAAGAGTTGGATTAATGGCTGGGCTCAGTGTCTTGGAGGTCTTTGTAACTTCAGTGACTCTGATTCTGTGCTAAAGGAAGGAATCAAATCCAGCACCCAAGATAAGTTTTCACATATTGGGAAATAAATAAATGCCACAGCTTGATGACTCCTCTTAATCCACTTGGGGAAGTTGTATGTAGTTATTGTATATGTGTATATACATAAAGCATATAGATGCATAGTTCTATAGATTTAGTATACAGTAGATAGAATTCTATGTATATAACATGTGTACAATTTATATATAATGATACATACTATGATTTTTTCTAGAGGAGCAATGCTGTGAAGTTAGTGTTCACACTGCAAAGAGCTGGTGGTGCTGCTGTCCTCCCACCAAGACTCTGGAATACTAACACTGTTTGGGGATTAAAAGAACAAAGAAACATTTTCTTGGAAGTAAACTTTTGTCAGCTAAATGTATAGGTATATGGATATATATTTATATATATATATGATTATATGTAAATCCTTGTTAATAATCTTTAAAGAGCAAGCTAGGGAGATGTGTAAGGTGGATATTGTAACCTACCTGTTACTGTAGTCAGGTGACAGCTCCAGACCTGTTTGTCAAAAAGTGTTATTTCCTAATTCATGTTCTACTCCACTACCACAGTGGATAATGGTGAAGTTGGTCACACAGTTCTGACAGAAAAAAAATTCAGTGTTTAGGAAAGCTGTTGGATTTTTTAATGCATATTTTTTTACTAACACATCATAGGACAGAGGATATAGAGATAAAAGATCATTATTAAGTTTAATTGTAGTGTTGTAATACTTCAGGGTAGATTACGTATTCAAAGCACTCTGGTAACTCCCATCAATATCAAAGTATCTAATGTAGGAAGCATCTCTGCTTTTTATAAGCATATTTTTATAATGCTTTATTATTTTATTATAGTTTAATAAGGAAATCAGTTGTTAAATAGT